>JAQZBX010005688.1:0-16368 GCA_029593785.1 Cabassous unicinctus
TCCTCTGTTCTTTGCCTTGCCTTTTACATTCAATTCCCTACCCACCAGGGGGTGGGGCTCAACGCCCTACTGACTGACATGGCCCAGTCAACGCCCTAATCATAATTCAATCATGCCCAGATTAACAGATCAGATTACAGGCATGATCCAATTATATTTTTGGAATTCATAATTACATCAAATTCCCCAACGGTTACAGAAGGAAATGAGAAGGGACTCAAAATGGTACATACAAAAAAAATCAAATAAATATGAAAGTAGGCAGTAATGGAAGAATTGAGGGTCAAAAAAGGTATAAGGCTCACAAAGACGAAATATCAAAATGGCAGTACAAAGTTGTGCATTACTAGTAGCTACTTTAAATATTAATGAGTTAAACTCTCCAGTCAAAAGACAGTGATTGGAAGAATGGATTAAAAAAGCATGACCCAACTATATGCTGTTCACAAGAGACTTGTCTTAAATTCAAGGACATAAGCAAGCTGAAAGTGAAGGATGGGAAATTTATACCATGCAAATAGTAACCACAAGAGAGCTGGGGTAGCTATGCCAATGTCAGATAAAATAGACTTTAAGTTAAAAACTGTTGGGGAGCAGGTGTAGCTCAGTGGTTGAGCACCTGTCTCCCATGTACAAGGTCCTGGGTTGAATCTCTGGTACCTCCTAAAAAAACCATTACAAGGGACAAAGAAGGACACTATATACTGATAAAGGGGTCAATTCAACAAGAAGATATAGCAATTTAAAATATATGTACCTAACAGCAGAGCCCCAAAATATCTGAAGAAAATATTGACTGATTTGAAGGGAAAAAAGATGGTTCTATTAAGGGTAGAAGCCTTCAATATACCACTTTCAATAATGGGTAGAACATCTTGATAGAATGTCAATAAGGAAATAGAAGACTTAAATGATACTATAAACCACCTAGACCTAACAGACATATAGAGAACAATTCACCCAACAATAATAGAATATTCCTTCTTCTCTAGTGCATATGGGTAATTCTCTAGGATATGTTAGGTCACAAAACAAGTCTCAAAATTTTAAAAATATTGAAATCATCAATGTATCTTCTCCAACTTTCATAGAATGAAGTTAGATAAAAATAACAGAATCAGAAAACTCACAAATATGTGGAAATTAAACAACATACTCTTAAACAACAAATTGGTCAAAGAAGAAATAAAAAAGGAAATTAGGAAATATATTTTGAGGTAAATGAAAACAAAACACCAACATACTAAAAAATATGGGATGCAGCCAAGGCCATGCTGAGAGAGAAATTTATAGCTCTAAATGCTTTCATTTAAAAAGAAGAAGATATTAAATCAGAGACCTAACCTTACACCTGGGGGAACTACAAAAAGTAGAGCAAAGCAAACCCAAAGTGAGCATAAGGAAAGAAATAACAAAGCTTAGAGTGGAGATGAATGAAACATAGAATAAAAAAATAGAGAGCATCAATGAAACAAAAAAGTTAGTTCTTTGAAAAAGTCTATAAAATCAACAAACCCTTAGTTAGACAGACAAAAGTAAAAAGAGAGAGAATACAAATAACTAAAACCAGAAATGAAAGGGAAGACGTTACTGCTGACCTCAAATAAATAAAAAGGATTATAAGAAGATACTATGAACAATCATATGCAAACAAATTAGATAACCTGGATGAAATGGACAAAGTCCTAGAAACACACAAACTACCTACACTGACCCAAGAAGAAAGAGAAGATATCAATAGACCAACAGCAAGTAAAAAGATTCAATCAGTAATCAAAACCTCCCAACAAAGAAAAGCACGGGTTCAGGCTTCACTGTTAAATTTTACTAAACATTCTAAGAATTAACACCAATCCTGCTCAAACATTTCCAAAAATTTAAAATGGAGGGAACACTTCCTAACTCATTCTGTGAGGCCAGCATCACCCTCATACCAAAGTCAGATAAAGATACCACAAGAAAAGAAAATTACAGACCAATATACCTTATGAATGTAGATGTAAAAATACTAGCAACTGAATCCAACAGCAAATTAAAGGAATTATACATCACGATCAAGTGGGATTTATCCCGGGTATGCAAGGGTGGTTTGACAAAAGAGAATCAATTAGAGTAATATATCACATTAACAGAATGAAGGGGAAAAAAACACATGATGGTCTCAATTGATGCAGAAAAGGCATTTGACAACATCCAGCATCTTGATAAAAATACTCAACAAACTTGGAATAGAAGGAAACATCCTTAACATGTTTAAGGGTATATATGAAAAACCCACAGCTAACATCATAGTGAACAGTGAAGGACTGAAAGCTTTGCCCGTAAGACTGGGAACAAAACAAGGATATCCACTGTCACCATTGTTATTTATCATTGTACCAGAAGTTTTAGGCAGAGCAATTAGGCAAGAAAAATAAATAAAAGGCATCCAAATTGGAAAGGAAGAGGTAAAACTTTCCTAATTTGTAGGTGGCATGATCCTATATACAGAAAATCCTGAAAAATCCACAACAAACCTACTGGAGGTAATAAAGGAATTCAGCAAAGTTGTGGAGTACAAGATCAACATGAAAAACTCGGTGGCTTTTCTATAAAATAGTAATGAACAATTTAAAGAGAAAACCATTTTTAAAAATCCATTTATAGTAGCAACTTAAAGAATCAAATACCTAGGAATAAATTTAAGGATTGCAAAGGACAAACAATGCTGAAAAACATTCAAGATGACTTAAACAAATGAAAGGACACTCCATGTTCATGAATTAGAAGAATAAAGATAGTTAAGATATCAATTCTTTACAGACTCAGTGCAATCCCAATCAAAATTCAAACAGCCTTCTTTGGAGAAGTGGAAAAGCCATCATCAAATTTACATGGAAGGTTAAGGGGACCCAAATAGCCAAAGCCATCTTGAAAAAGACAAAGTTGGAGGACTCACACTTACTGACCTTAAAACTTATTACAAAGCCACAGTAATCAAAACAGCATGGTACTAGTACAAAGGCAAACATATAGACCAGTGGAATAGAATTGAGAGTTCAGAAATAAACTCTCACGTCTATGGATAAATGATTTTTACAAGGGTGCCAAGTCCACTCAATTGGGAAAGAACAGACTCTTCTACAAATGGAGCTGGGAAAACTGGATATCCATATTCAAAAGAATGAAAGTGGACCCCTACCTCACACCACATACAAAAATAAGAACCGGGACTATAAAACTGCTAGAAGAAAACATAGGGAAACATCTTTAGGACTTGTTGTTAGACTGTGGTTTCTAAGACTTTATGCCAAAAGCACAAGTGACAAAAGAAAAAAATATATAAATGTAACTTCATCAAAATCTAAAACTTTTGTGCATCAAAGGGCTTTATTAAGGAAGTAAAAAGACAACATAGAGAATGGGAGGAAATCTTTAGAAATCATATACCTGATAAGGCTTTAATATCTAGAATATATAAAGAACTCTTACAACTCAACAACAAAAGACAAACATCTCAATTAAAAAATGGGCAAATGATTTGATTTCTTCTTCAAAGAAGATAGACAAATGGGCAATAAGCACATGAAAAGCTCAATATCATTATCCATTAGGGAAATGCAAATCAAAACAACAATAAAATACCATTTCATACCCACTTGAATGGCTACTATTAAAAAAAAAAAAAGAAAAATAACAAATGTTGGAGAAATAAGATCACTCATTCATTGTTGATGAGAATGTAAAATGGTGCAGCCACTGTGGAAAACAGTTTGGCAGTTCCTCTGAAAGCTAAGACTAGAGTTACCATAAGACCGGGCCACCCCATGTTTAGGTATATACACAAAAGGACTGAAAGCAGGGGTGTGAGGCATGAATGAAATCAGATTGGCCATGATTTGATAATTGTTGATGCTGGGTGATGGGTACATGAGGTTTATTATCCTAGTCTCTCTAATTTTGCATATGCTTGACATTTTCTCAAATAAAAAGTAAAAAGGGATAAAACAATTCTGGAATGATTTGTTATCCATAAAAGGAAAAGATAAAATTAGATCCCCACCTCACATCATTAAAAAATAAATTCCAGATGGATTAAAGACTAACTATGAATTGCAAAATCTTAAAAATTTAAAAATAAATGTAAGGAAATATGTGTTTTAGCTTGCTAAAAGCTGCTGGGAGCAATATACCAGAAATGAGTTGGCTTTTACAATGGGCATTTATTAGGTTAGAAGCTTACAGTTCTGAGGCTGTGGAAGTGCTCAAATCAAGGCATCATTAAGAGATGCTATCTCACCAAGTTTCAGCTGTGGGTGATCAGGAACACAGTGCAAAGATATTTCCATCTTCTGGCAATTGTGAATAATGCCGCTATGAACATCGGTGTGCAGATGTCTGTTTGTGACACTGCTCTTAGTTCTTCTGGGTATATACCTAGTAGCAGAATTGCTGGGTCACATGGCAGGTCTACATGTAACTTCCTTAGGAGTTGCCAAACAGACTTCCATAGTGGCTCTACCATTCTACATTCCCACCAACAGTGAAAAAGCATTCCTCTCTCCACATCCTCTCCAACACTGTAGTTTTCTGTTTTGTTAATAGTGGCCATTCCAGTAGATGTGAAATAATATCTCATTGTAGCTTTGATTTGCATTTTCCTAACAGCCAGCGATGTTGAATGTTTCTTCATGTGTTTTTTCACCATTCTTGTATGGTTCTTGTTGATTCTTGTATGGGGAGTAAGACAGCAGTCCTCTTTCATTCTTTTGGTTATTTGTTGAAGAGACTTTTCTGTCCCAGAAAAGTGGACTTGTAGGCTTATCAAAAATCAGTTGACCATAGAGGTGAGGATCTATTTCTGAATTCTCAATTCGATTCCATTGATCAGTGTGTCTGTCTTTATGCCAATACCATGCTGTTTTGACCACTGCAGCTTTACAATACACTACAAGTTCAAGAAGCAGGAGTCCTCCAACTTCATTCTTCTTTTTTAGGATGTTTTTACCTATTCGGGACCCCTTTCCCTTCCAAATTTAGTAATTGCCTTTTCTATTTCTGTAAAGTAGGCTGTTGGAATTTTGATTAGTATTGCATTGAATCTATAAATCAATTTGGGTAGAAAAGACATCTTCACCATGTTTAGTCTTCCAACTCATGAATGGAACGTCCTTCCATTTGTTTAGGTCTTCTTTGATTTCTTTTAACAATGTTTTGTAGTTTTCTGAATACAGAGCCTTTACATTCCTGATTAAATTAATTCCTAGATATTTGAGTCTTTGTTGCTATTGTAAATGGAATTTTTTCTTGATTTCCTCCTCAGCTTACTCATTACTGGTGTATAGAAATGCTGCTGATTTTTTCATGTTGCTCTTGTATCCTGCCACTTTGCTGAACTCATTTATTAGCTCTAATAGCTTTGTTGTAGTTTTTCAGGGTTTTCTAACTAAAGGATCCTGTCATCTGCGAATAGTTAGAGTATTACTTCTGCTTTTCCGATTTGGGTGCCTATTTATTTATTTGTTTGTTTATTTTCTGCCTAATTGCTTTAGCTAGAACTTCTAGTACAATGTTGAATAACAGTGGTGACAGTGGGCATCCTTGTCATGCTCCCAATCTTAGGGGAAAAGCTTTCAACCTCTCCCCATTGATATGACATTGGCTGTGGGATTTTCATATATACTCTTTATTATGTAGAGGAACTTTCCTTCTATACCTATCTTTTGATGTGTATTTATCAAGAAAGGATGCTGGATTTTGTCAAATGCCTTTTCTGCCTCAATGAGATGAGATGATCATGTGGTTTTTTTCCCCTTCAATTTGTTAATGTGATGTATTACTCAATTGATTGTTTTATGTTGCACCACCCTTGCATACCAGGAATAAAACCCACTTGATCGTGATATATAATTGTTTTTATATGTTGTTGGATTCGATTTGCAAGTATTTTGCTGAGAATTTTTGCATCATGTTCATTAGAATGATTGGTCTGTAATTTTCTATTTTTATAGTATCTTTATCTGGCTTTGGTATTAGGGTGATGTTGGCTTCATAAAAACGTGTTGGGTAATTTTTCCTCCTTTTCAAATTTATGGAAGACTTTAAACAGGATTGGTATTAATTCTTCTCAAAATGTTTGGTAGAATTCACCCGTGAAGCCATCTGGTCCTGGACTTTTCTTTGTTGGAGAATTTTTGATGACTGATTCAATCTCTTTGCTTGTGATTGGTCTGTTGAGTTCCTGTATTTCTTGTAGAGTCAGTGTAGGCTGTTTGTGCATTTCTTGGAATTTGTCCATTTCATCTAGGTTTTCTAATTTGTTGGCATACATTTTCTTATATCTTCTTATGATCCTTTTTATTTCTGTGGGTTCAGTCACAATGTCTCCCCTTTCATTCCTGATTTTATTTATTTGCATCTTCTCTCTTTTTTCCTTTATTAGTCTTGCTAAGGGTTTGTCGATTTTACTGATTTTCTCAAGGAACCAGCTTTTGGTTTCATTGATTTACTTTATTGGTTTTGCTGTTGTTGTTGTTCTCAATTTCATTTATTTCTCCTCTAATCTTTATTTCTTTCTTTCTGCTTGCTTTGTTATTGGTTTGCTGTTCTTTCTCTAGTTTCTCCAGTTGTTCAGTTAGATCTTTGATTTTAGCTCTTTCTCCTTTTTTAATAAAGGCATACAGGGCTGTAAATTTTCCTCTCAGCACTGCCTTCGTTGTATCCCATAAGTTTTTTGTTGTTGTTGTTGTTGTTTTGTTTTTTTTAAGTTCTGGGGACCGGGGATTGAACCCAGGACCTCATATGTGGGAAGCCAGCACTCAACCACTGAGCTACATCGGCTTCCCTGAGTGGGTTTTTGTTGTTTGTTTGTTTAGCCTCCTGTTTGTTTTTGTATTTTCAGGTGGCCCTGGGAACAGAACCAGGGACCTCCCATGTGGGAGGTGGGAGCTCAACTTCTTGAGCCACATCCATTCCTCCCATATGTTTTGATAAGTTATGTTTTTATTTTCATTTGTCTCGACATATCTACTAATTTCTCTTGCAGTTTCTTTTTTGACCCACTGATTATTTGGGAGTGTGTTGTTTAGCCTCCATATATTTACAAAATTTCCCTGCCTATTATTGATTTCCAGTTTCATTACATTATGATCAGACAAGGTGCTTTGTATAATTTCATTCTTCTTCAATTTATTGAGAGCTGTGTTGTGGCCCAACATGTAGTCTATCCTGAAGAAAGATCCATGAGAAGTTGAGAAGAATGGATAACCTGATGACTTGGGGTGCAATGTTCTATATATGTTTGTCAGGTCCAGCTCATTTATCATATTGTTCAAGTTCTCTGTTTCCTTGTTTATCTTCTGTCTAGTTGTTCTACTGATGTGATTGGTGTGTTGAAGTCTCCAACTATTATTGCAGAGACGTCTATTTCTCCTTTCAGTTTTGCCAGAGTTTACCTCATGTATTTTGGGGCACCCTGGTTAGGTGCATAGATATATATGACTGTTATTCCTTCCTGATGGATTGTTCCTTTTATTAATATATAATGGTCTTCTGTAGAACTTTTTTTTTTTGCATTTAAAGTATGTTTTGCCTGACACCGTATAGCTACCCTGATTTCTTTTGGTTACCATTTGTGTGAAATATCTTTTTCCAACCTTTCACTTTCAGTCTGTTTCCATCCTTGGGTCTAAGGCAATTCTCCTGCAGACAGCATATGAATGGCTCATGATTTCTTATGCATTCTGTCAGCCTATGTCTTTTGATTGGGGGGTTTACTCCATTAATATTCAACATTATTACTGTAAAGGCATTATTTACTTTAGCCATTTTATCCTTTGGCTTTCATATGTCATTTTTCCCCCCATCTTTTTACTTTTTTGTTTATCCTTTCTGATAGTCATCACTTCTACACTCTCCTCCAAGCCTCTCTCTCTTCTCTTCTCTTTTCTTTTCTGGCTGCAGAACTCCCTTTAGTGTTTCCTGCAGAGTTGGATTCTTGTCTACAAACTCTTAGTTTCTGTTTATGTGTGAATATTTAAAACTCACTGTCTTATTTGAAGGACAGTTTTGCCAGATAAAGCACTCTTGGCTGGCAGTTTTTCTCTTTCAGTACCTTATTTATATCATACCACTGCCTTCTCACCTCTATGGTTTCTGAAGAGGAATCCTTACTAAATATTATTGGATGTCCCTTTTATGTGATGTTTTGCTTTTCCCTTGCTGCTTTCAGTATTTTCTCTTTATCTTTGGCATTTGGCATTATGCATATTATGTGTCTTGGAGTAGGTCTGTTTGGATTTATTCTAACTGGGGTACGCTGTGCTTCCTGGACACATATTCATGTCTTTCATGAGAGTTGAGAAATTTTTAGTCATTATTTTCTCAAATACTCTTTCTGACCCTTTTTCTTTCTCATCTCCTTCTGGAACTCCCATAACATGTATGTTGGTGCAATTCATGTTATCATTCAACTCCCTGAGCACTTGCTCAATTTTTTCCTTTCTTTTCTCTCTGTTCTCTCTCTTCCATTTTAGTTGTTCTTTCCTCTACATTGCTGATTCTTTTTTCCATAATTTCAAATCTGCTGTGTGCCTCTATTGTATTAATCTACTTATTGCGATTTTCATTCCCATAAACTCTGTTATTTTTCTGTCCAAGATTTCAAATTTTTCTTTGTGCTCACTCAGTGTCTTCTCAATTTCGTTTATTTCTTTAGCCATGTTGTCTTTCAACTCCATGATTTGATTTAGGAGATTTGTATGAATCTCATTGATTAGCTGTTTCAAGTCCTGTGTCTCATCTGGAGCTTTATTCCTTTGCCTGAGTCATATCTTCTTTTTTGTTTGTATGGCCTGTAATTTTTTGCAGATGTCTAGGTATCTGATTCTGCTGCTGAGTTTACTCTGATGTTCAGTTTCTCTTTTATGCCTAGGGATTTACTGTTACGTAGCATGTGCAATGACTGGTCTTTGACTCTTGGTTCAACTTGTTCTAGATATTTAGGACCGCCCCTGTTTAACTGCTCAAACCAGGACTAAGGACCCAGTAATGGGATGCAGGCCAATGTTCAAGGACCTTGGAGAGGGTGGCAGTAAAGGTACCTGATTGCCTTATTTATTTATTTATTTTTCCTTTTTCATGCACTTTTCTGGTCTGGCCAGCTCAGACCCCAGGTGCTAGGAGGAAATGTATTCAGTGTAAATTCTCAGGAGGGTAGGCAGTGCAGAAGCAATATCTCAGGGCTGTCCAAGTCCACAAATTAACTTTCTCAGAAGCTGTTCTTCACCCTAGGCCAGCCACACCCTGCCTCTCTCTGCCTCTTCAGTAACCAGCCCAGGGCAGTAGGAAGGGTGTTTGAGAAGGCAGATTATCTTTAGCTTCCTGCCTGCTCTCAGTGCAAACAGTGTTGCTGCCCCACCCAGCCTGGAAGTGTGTGAGCCCTCCAATGCAGCAGACTGGTTTGCTGGCCAAAATCTGAATTTCCTGTATACTGCATCCTTTCTTCTCCCCTTTCTTGGGGAAGAGGACCCCTGCAACCCCCTCAGTCCACAGCCACCGCAGTCTATAGCCACTACAGTCCGCAGACTAGTCTCTGTAAGTGGGGGGATGGGCATCTGCTGCTGCTTTTGCAGCTCTACTCACAGGATTCTTCAGCATCAGAGACTCCTTCCTTCTCCCCTCTCTCTCCTGGGTGGTGTCTTGCCTTCCCCTGGTGTCCTGAGCCCCAGAGCAGCCCTCCAGACAGTTTCTGCCTATCCTCTAGCTATTTTTTCTGGGAGAGAAGTGATTCCTCTGCCTCTTTCATCCTCCATCTTCCTGGAAGTTTATATTAAGTTTTCAGATCATAAAGTGTGAGGCCTCCAACTTTGTTCTTTATTTTCAATATTGCTTTGGCTGTTCTGGGTCCCTTGAGTTTTCACAAATTTTAGAATCAGCTTGTCAGTTTCTGCAAAAAAAGTCAGCAGGGATTTTGATAGGGATCATGTTGAAACTGTAAATCAATTTGTAGACTATTGCCATTTTAACAGTATTAAATCTTCTAATCCATGAAAATGGGATGTCTTTCCACTTATCTAGGCCCTCTTTAATTTCTTTCAGCAACATTTTGTACTTTCCAGAATACAAGTTTTGAAATTTTATTAAATTTATTCCTAAATATTTTGTTCTTTTTGATGCTATTGTTAATGGAATTGTTTTCTTAATTTCAGTTTGCTTATTTCTACTGTGTAGAATTACAATTTTGTGTATCATTTAAGTTATCTTCTATGCATATACATGCAAATAGGAATATTCCCCTCACACACACCTTTTAAAACACAAATGAAAGTGTTCTTTTCACACTGTTTTGCACTTTGCCTTTTATCAATTTAGCAATAAATCCACTTGATGGCTCATTCTTTTCCAAAATAGTACCTGGCATTTCATTCTAAAGATGTAACAATTTATTTTACTTTTCCCTTATGATAGACATTTGGGCATCTTTGGGTTGTTTTTAATCTTTTTGTTATTGCAAACAGTGCTGCAGTAAATAAACTTGATCATTTCTCTCACATGTGAGTATCTGTACGACAAATTCCTAGAAGTCACTCCCTGGTCAAAAGGTATGTACATTTTAGTATTAATAGATTGTGCCAAAGTTCCTTCCAGAGAGGATGCACCAAGGTATACTCCCCCATCAGTGTATGAGTATGTCTGTATCCCCACACCAGCCAATACAGCATAGTATCAAACTTTAAAGATTTTTGACAATATGAAAAGTGTATCGTTGTAGTTTTAATTGGATATCAGTTACTGTGAGGGAAATTGAGCATATTTTAATATGTTCAAAAATTACCTGTATTTCTTTTTCTGTCAACCATTTGTTTAGATTCGTATTTCTCAATCTTTTTTCATTATCAACCCCTAAGGAAAATTTTAATTTAATTTTAATGTTAATTAATTAATTATATTAATCAAATTTAATTTCTTCCTAAGAGAGAAACTAAATACTAAGGAATAAAACTTTCTTGGGTAGGGTCGAACTTTGGAGGCCACAAACCATTGTAATTTCTAAGATAGTTTGCCCCCAAGAATCAAATTTTGCCCTCTTGGGGGCCGTGTTGCCCCCATTGAGAATGGAATCTTTAGATCATTTGCACATTTCCTTTCTTCAGGGTTGTCATTCTTATTCTTTTCTTGTTTTAGGAATGTTTCATGTATTTCTGGCTTTTTGTGATATTAGTTGCAAACAATCTCCCCCAGTTTGTATTTTCTTAAGATTTAGCTTATGATGGCTTTTGCCATTTAGATTTTTAAAAATTGTAGATGAATTTATCAATCTTTTTTATGGCTTCTGGGTTTTTGTCAAACTTAGAAAGTCCCTTGCCACTCCAAGATTATAAAAACATTCTTCTGTGGCTTATGGTTTCATTTTCCACGTTTAAATCTCTGATCCACCTGGAATTTATTTTGGTGCAATGTACAAGTTTGGGATCCAGCTTTGTTCCAGATGACTCCCCAGTTATCTCAAAACATCTATCTTTCCAACACTGATTTGAAATGCCACCTCCTCATATACTAAATTACTGCATGTATTTGGGTCTAATATTGGACTTTTAAACTGTACCATTGGTATGTCTATATATCCAAGTGCCAATACTACCCTGTCTACGATTGTAGCCTGACAATGTTTTCATTATCTGGTACATCTATTTCCTCCTGATTTCTTGACATTTAAAAATAAGTTCCCTAATTTGATTGTTCATTTTTTTAAAGAGTTTTTAAAAAATTTTATTTATAATTTTGGGCATTTTTATTTTATGCTGACTTTGATGGGAATGCTGTTATTGTTTTCCCCATTAAACATAATGCCAGCTGTAGCCATTTAGCAGTTTGATGTAATTATGAATTCCAAAAATATATATGGGATTATGCTTGTAAACTGGTCTGCTAGTCTGGGCATGATTAAGTTATGATTAGGGCATTAACTGGGCCACGTCAGTAGGGCATTGAGCCCCACCTCTTGGTGGGTGGGGGAATCAAATATAAAAGGCAAGGCAAAGGACAGAGGGAACAGTTTTTGAGGAGCAGTTTTGAGAAGCAGTTCTGATGTTGGAGTTTTGATGCTGGAGCCTGGGGAGGCAAGCAGACAGAGGAGCTTGGTCCTGAGGAAAGAAAGAAGGCCCCAGGATAGAGACGAGCCATTCACCTGATAGTCTACAGCTGACCTTGTGGAGGAAACAGCGTTGCTAAGCCCGGAGAGAAACGCAGCCCCGGGAAGAGAGGAACCCAAGAAGACTGAACCATGGCAAACGTCGGCAGCTGTCTTGCTCCAACACATGGCAATGGACTTTGGTGAGGGAAGAAACTTATGCTTTATGGTCTGGTAACTGTGGACTTCTACCCCAAATAAATACCCTTTATAAAGACCAACCAATCTCTGGTATTTTGCATCAGCACCCCTTTTGGCTGACTAATACACCAGCTAATGAATTGAGATAAATCTACTTCATATGTTAAAGAAACAACTATCCTTATTTTATTAAATGTTTTAGAAATTGGGAATAGATATTGAATTTTGTCAAATGTCTTTTCAGGGTTTATGGAGTGATCCTATAATCGTATTCCTTAGAATTTTTAATATGATGAATTATATTTATAAATATTTTCCCACCATTTTATTATGAAAATTTTCAAATATACACCAAAGTTGAATGAATGTTACAGTATAACAACCACCTGTATAACTACCACCTACATTCTACCATTAACATTTTACTTGCATTATCATATATTGAGCCATTGATCCATGCCTTTATTAATAGATTTTTTTTTAGATTTTTAAATATTGAACTATTCTTGTGTTGCTGTAGTAAACTTCAACTGATCAGAGTGTATTAGTTTAGTTTTGTTTTTAAGCACTGCTGTATTTTTTCTATTTTAATTTAAACTTTTGTATCACTATTCATAAATGTATGTGTATGTGATGTTTATGTTTTTAAATTTTATTTTCTTAGGCACTGGAACAGTTTATGCAGAATTGGAATTATATGGCCCTTAAAATTTTGGTAGAATTCCCTTGTGAAACTGCCTAGGATGGGTTATTTTTTGAGAAGGTTGGTAAATCTTTAACAGCATTTTCTATTTCCTCTATGGTAATTTGTGTGTTTGTTTCTTTCTCTTCTGGAGTCAGTTTTGATAATTTTTTTCTTAATAAAAGTACCAATTGCATTCTACTTTTCAAATTTATTTGCATAAAGTTGAACGAAGTTGTCTCTTACAATGTCTATAATTGTCTATCTACTTGTGTTTATTTCCCAATTGCCATTATTATTTTATTTTCACTCTTCATTTTTTGCTTGTTACTAAACTATTGATATATTATTTCTCCAAAGAACGATCACATGAATTTAGTAGTGCTATCTTTTTTCTCTTTTCTGATTCATTGGTATCTACTTTTATCTTTATGATTGCTTCCTTCTGATTTTCTTAGATTTATTTTTTCTAATTTCTTGAGTTGAATACCTCATGCATTTTTGTTAATTCTTTATTGATTATTAATATAAATATCAAAGGCTATGAATTTTCCTCTGATTACTACTCTATCTGCATCTCATAGGTCTAATATTTAGGATGTTTATCATTATTTTCTAGACACTTTGAAGTTTGGGGTTTGATTTATTTTTGACCCAAAAATTGTTTTAGAAAGAGTTCTAAATGTATGGGTGGAAAATTGTTTTTGCATTTGGATATTGTTATTGTTATTAATTTTTAGTTTTATTACATTGTAATCAGAGAATATCTCACCACTCTATCTTTATTTTCTTTATGAACTAATATTTGGTTAATTTTATAAATCAATAGGAGCAGTTGAAAAGAATATATAATCACTGTTTTAAGATTAGTCGATGTGATTATATATATTAGATTTATCTCATTAATTATGTTATTTGGGGCTTTTATATTATTACTTTTTTACAGGTGTGCTTGATTTGTCATGAACTGAGAGACAAATTAAAATCTCCTATTGCTAAACTGTTCTATTTGTTTCTCCTTGTATATCCTGTTCCTTAGTACATAAATATGTATGATTGTATTTTCATTATGAATTGTAGCTTTTAACATTATAAAATGCCTACCTGTTTATATCATCTTTTTTATGGCTAAGAATGTCAATGAATCATGGTTTATTTAGTTGCATTATATTATTAGGCATTGAGGTTTTTCTTAATTTTCCTTTAATATGAAAAATACTGTTAATTTGAAAAGTGCAAATGGTATTTCATTGCTGTTTTAATGTGCATTTCCCAATTATTGTTTAGATTAAACATTTAATATTTGGTAATCATATGCATTTACTCATTAATTAATTATTAATATTTATAGTAGCTAATAATTGGAAATAAGCAATAGGATGGTAGAATATTAATTCATATAAACATAGATTTTAGTATATTAATATAATAGCATGATAATAGCTATCATTTATTGTACTTTGCACACAATCATTTTTCCCTACAATAATCTCATAAGATAATATTCAATTGATTCTAATATTCATAAATTTTTGCATTATCTGAAATTTATTGCCATAGTCATAGTTTAAATGGCACTGTTTTTTTTTTTCTTGGTAGTGAAAAAATGACTGCTTCTTACAATGATGGCATATTAGGTTCGATGAAATATGATATTTCCCTCATTTCATAGATGAGGATACTGAATATCAAAGATGTTAAGTAATTTGCCTAAGGTCAACCAACTTAAAAATGCCTACAAGCATATAGATCAAAATGATAAAAAGGTTCTCTCTGGGTGGAAGGATTATAATTAAATTTTATTGTTTTTCCTTTTCTTATCTATATTGTATACATTTTCTTCAATGTACCTATATAATTTCCATAATAGGAAATAGTGAAATTCCTAAAAAAAAAAAGAAAAGAAAACTGGAGAAAATAAAGTTAGGTCCCCAGTTCATGTTATTGAATATATATTCCAGATAGATTAAGGAGTTAAGTATAGAAAATGAAGAAATTCTCATCATACGGAGATCATGGCAATTGTGTAGATGCTGAATTACACCAAAATTTCTCCTGAAAATCAATATGGCATACAAAATATCCACAGACAACCTCTTCAACAAAACTAGGTGATAAAGATGCCCCATGAGCTCCAGTCTATGGGCAGACATGGGCAAACCACTGAGAGTAGCAGGAAAGATTGGGTAGGATGTCAGCTGTGAATCAGGAACAGCAGGAATTTAAAGTGGATTACTGATAGACACAATAAGCCACAGAACTCCAAATTTCTAAAGATTTGAATACCTAAAAGGAGAGTATCCCATTCTGAGTGGGTTTTGGGCAAGCAGATCTGAGAACCACTAGCAAAACTGGGATGTATCCCAAAACTGCAAGTTGCAGGTGAGAACAAAAATACCTGCATTAAGAGGAAGATCAAATGATAAATCCTGTGAGGGGTCTAAGCCCTCAAGGATTTAATAAATATCCAGGAAATATTCACCTTTGGAAGTTAAATCCTGAAAGAAAACTGCCAGAAGCAAAAAACAAATTACAAGGTGGGAAAACTAGGGGGAAGTGAGAGGAAATTTCAGATAGTAGGGAGGAAGTTCTGAGAGGAAGCAAATTTTAACAGCAAAATAGAAAAATATAAAGTGTAAAGCATCGCTGTTTAGTAGAAATATAATGTGAGCCACAAATCCAAGCCACATACTTTAAAACTTTCTAGTAGCCACATTTTAAAAAGTAAAAAGGTGAAATTAATTTTAAGTTTTATTTAACCCAATATAATAAAAAATATCAACATTTCACCATGTAATCAAAATAGAAATCATTATTTTACCTTCTTTTTTTTTTCATGCTAAGTATTTTAAATCCAGTGTGTACTTTACATCTCAATTTAGATTACGAATATTTCAAGTGCTCCATAACCACATATAGCTAATGGCTACCGTATTTGACAGACAAGTCTAAAGACTAGAGCACCATCTGGAAAGCAAGGCCCATGGGAAACCGAGGGCTAGAAACAGTAAGCCTTCTTGGCTCAAGATTAGTTCTGAGAAGCTAAAAAATAGTTACACAAAGAAGCCACCATTTAAGTCTTTCATAGGGACAACAGAAAAGTTAGGGAAAGCTACCTGGCCCATCTCTGCCCCTTTCATAGCAATCTTTTACTAAGACTCCAGGAAAACCCATGTTTTTTATTTAAGGGAAAAAAAAGAAATATAGTCTAAATCCAAACAAAAGTTTTGACAATTTAAAAAGAGATAAAAATGGAAATGAACTGAATACTATTTTGATAGACAAAAAGACTATACCAGGGGGAGCCCATGTGGCTCAATGGTTGAGTGCTGGCTTCCCATATATGAGGTCCTGGGTTTAATCCCCAGCCCTGGTA
>JAQZBX010005688.1:16468-55660 GCA_029593785.1 Cabassous unicinctus
ATTTCAGAAATGAAGACTAAATTAGAGGGAATATAAGGGTTCATAAACACCTTGGAAGAAACAGTAAGGGAAATAGAGGATAGAAAATAGAAAACTAAAGAAAATGAAACAGAAGTAAGGAGTACAAAGGATTTGAGAGAAAGTGATAGAAACAGAAGTTCAGCAAAGGAGATCCAATATATGTATAATTAAAGGCCCTGAAGACTGAAGCCTAACAATTGGAATAGAATACATAATTAAAATTTGAAATAAAAATATTTCCTGAAATATAAGAAGATTTGAATCTAAATAATGAAAGGGTACAGTCTGTCCTGGGAGAATTAACCTAGAAAACTGAGACTTAGTCTAGATATATTATTGTTTCTTAAAGATAAAATAAAAATCCTTTAGGCATTAAGGTAAAAAGTCCAAGTCACTTTTAAAAGGGAAAGAGAATAAGAATGACCTCAGACATCCAGAGAATAATATTTTGTGTTTTAAAAATGGAGCAACATTTTAAAGATATTTAAGGAAAGAAAACATGGGCCAAAGATTTTGTATCATGGCAAACTGTCCTTCAATTCTAGAAGATTCAGACAAACAGCAATGAACATGCAAGATCCCAGGAAATATTGTTCCGATGAGCCCTTACTAAGGAGAATACTAGAAAAAGAAATTCAGACAACAGATAAATGACTTTGGCATAAGCTCTTGTGGTGTGCATTGAATAGATTTAACTGAAGAACTGAGATGAAAGATAGAATTAAAGGTGATAGACTCATATGTATCTAAGTCAAGGTTCCAACAGCAAACAGAAGACATGATGGAAAAATGATAATTCAAGGAGGATATATTTACAAAGATACATTTTACAAAAGTAGAGTATAGAACTACAAGGAATAGTGCAGTAACCTGGGGCTTAGGACTAGGTCCCAAGGGATGAGAAGAGGAGTGGTTACTGGATCTAAATTCAGTCGCCTTGAAAGGGACAGTGGTGTTAGATGGAAAAACATAGCCAACCTGAGATGATCACAGAGAGGGATCCACGGGAACAAATAACCTGAATTCACTCTCCTCCCTCCCTTCAATGGCCTGTGGGTTCCTCAGGAGATGGAGGGCATGGAAACTTGTTGATATAGTTCACACAGATCAGAACAGAGAAGGGTAGAGGGTGGATATGGAAGAGCAAATGGAATATATCAGATACAGTATGTAAATGTTCTGTGCTTTGACAGTGTAAAATAATACAATTAGCAAAAACGGGAGATGAGAGAGTAAGTGGTAAGCTGGCCGATTGTCTTCATAGGTGTTAGCTTGGAGTAAATGGATAAATAAAATGATAAAGCAAACCACAAGTAGGAAAACCTAATGATAACATATATGACAGACATCAAGCTAAAATCACTAATAAATAAAGAACTCTTACTAATCAGTATAGAAAAGATAAACATTCAATATAAAATTGGCAAATGATAATAATCATAATTCACAGAAGGAAATACATAAATGGCAACAACATTCAGCCTCTCTAGAAATCAAAGTGACAATTAAAATAATAATATTAAATAAAATTAAATCAGAAAAATTTGGTGAAAGTTCACAACAATGAGAGCATTCATTCACTGCTGGTTCAAACTGGTACTACGTTTGGGGAGAATATGAAACACTTTTTAACCCTGACATTATACCTGTAAGAATTTATTTTGAGAAAATAATCATGAATTTATTAATTATTTCATTTATTCAATTGCTATTAGTTAAACATCTTATTATGCTGGAAATTTTGCTAGTTTCTAGGTGCTGAATGTTCACAAAGACTTATCAGCACATTGTTAATAACTTTGAAAAACTGAAAACTATGGGTAACTAAATTGTGGTCCACCCTATGTTGGAATAGTATATAACTATTAAAATGTGTTTAAGAATGGTTATTAGCAAGGGGGTATGTTCATGATATATTATTACTTGAAAACATCAGGGTACAAAATGGTATATTCAGTATGATTCTATCTTGTAGTATACATTACATACGCACATACCAAATAGAAGAATCTTAGCTTCTCTGGGAGAAATGGGGTGCTGGGAGAGGCCAGGGAGACATCGTACAGCCTGGCCTGGCTCTTGAACAAGAACAGAGGAGGGGGAGTCTGACTGAGACCTTTAGGAGGTGATACTGGAGCCAGAAACAATTTTCAGGGCCCTATGCAAAATAAAAATGCAGAGCCCCTTGTTCAAAAAGTAGGGGGAAAGTGCCATTAAAGGTACTAAAATGTAAAGCTTTTTCCTTTCTTCTGTGGTCTCTCACTCAAATTGTCATAGTATTTTTATATGCAAATTAATATCATTCTAAGTAAAGAAAAATTTAAAATTTAAATTAATAACGTGACCTTTTCTCTTCATTTTTATACTATGCACTGCCAGTTTTAAATGCAAATATAAGAGCATTTAACTCATACGCGGAATCACCGAGATTGCACAATTCGTTTCTTCGTAGCTTGTACATGCGTATAGACTCCATTCTTACCAGAACAATGGGAATGATGAGCAAAACTAACACAACTGTTTTCATTTCACTTCTTGATATGCATCCATTCTACCAACACTGTCTTCCCCTCACTGATGAGTCTGAAAGGGTTGAAAGGAAAAGGGAAAGATTGCCTGTCCTATCTTTCCCTCTCTTTCTAGGTCGTGACTTCCAGCCCAAGTGGCTGGCTGGCACAGGGAAGTCACCTGAGTGGGCATGTATAGTATAGGTGCTTCGGTCACTTGTGTTTCTTAGAATGCCCTTGCCTTCTTTCCGCATTCCAAGCAAGTTTTGCATGGAAAGCGCGGCCTCAGCGGTAGACGTTGTGCACCTTCATTGCACTTGCGTTGAGTTTTGCTGAACTCTCATGCCTTGTGAGTCCACCAGCTGTCGGTGCTCTGGGCACTAGGAATGCTAATGCGAACGGGGCAGTGGGAAAGAGCAGCAGACACACGTATAGTATGTGTCTGCTGTGCTCATACACATGCTCCACTGTCCCACTGGACTTAGACAAAACACAAGTTCAGAGATGAAATGACTAAGAATTTTAAGATGACCAGAGGAGAGCACGAGACCAACGCGGGACCCTCCTGAGGGCAGGGCTCTGTGTGACTGCACAGGCTGCATGACCATGAAGCCAGCCCTGGGTGAGGCTGAGTGGCTGGCAGGGCCTAGTCCCTTCTAATTCGTCTCCCTACTCTACTCTCTCCCTCCACCCCATTCTCACACTGGAGCCAGAGTCTTTCTGAAACAAAGAATGGACCATGCCCAGCTCCTGCGTACCCACCGCCCCCCATTACAACTCTGTTTGCACTCCTGGTAAAATTCCAGCTCTCTTGAAATGGCTTGCTTGGACCTGCCCATCTCTCCACTCTCAGCCCTTTCTCCCCTGCTCTGCACTCTAACTCCAGGCCTGGCCACATTGGCCTAAGTGTTGTGTGTACAAAGCTGAATCCTAGCTCTGCACGCTACCTTCCGATTTGCTCCTTCACCTGTTTTCCACATTTCAGGAACCAGCACTTCCATCCATCTGGTTGTAGAAACCCTGGGTCATCCGTGACCTTTCCTCTCCCTCAATCCCTACACTTGTTCTGCTCTGCCTTTCATGAATTCTTCAACATTTTTTGTCAGTGCCTTTGACCTTCCTCCTACACACCCTTCCTTTTCACCTGCCTTGCAATCTTCCACTCTGGAAACAACCTGTCTTCTCCATGCTGATGCCTCACAATGAAGCCTTCTGGGGAGAATGCCCACAACTGGAAAGATTGACGCTTCTAGTAAATCCAAATCGCCAACCTCAGCTGGGCCCTCAATTCCTCCCTTCTGTCTTTCTTAGAGGACGCAGGGCAACTTCCCCTTGTCTAAGATTAATATCACATTAGAAATGAGCAATTAAAGGAGAGCTAAAATGTCCCATATGTTTGGAAACGTTAATAACTAACACTTCCATAGTACTTGCTATATACAGGCATGTTCTGGGGACTTTACATACATTTGTTGGGGAAGCCAAGGACACACTCAGCAGCCTTCTCCCAGCCCTTGCCAATCCCCCTCCTTTTCCCCTCATCCTTGTTTGTGTGCAGGTGTTTGTTATATGTCCACACTTGCTTGTTTGTGTGCAGGTGTTTGGTATGTTTCTATTTAGCAACAGACCGCAGGCAGCCGGGGAGGCATTAAATATTAACCATGGCATTCTTGCCAAGGCAGAAAAGTTGCTCATTGGCAGAACCTCCTCCCCTTGGAGTGTATAAAAGCTGAGCACTCAAGTCAGTGCAGGCATCCCTCATCTCTGACTTGGAGCTGCCATCTACCTACACTTACCTGAGCAGTTGGCCTCCCCAGAGGACAGGCCAAGGTGGGATCTTCCCCCCTGCCTTTCTGGACCCTTTGTGCCATACAAACAATAAAATGACCATTTACTGGGAGTCTCTGCTGTGCCTGAACCTGTGTTTCCACGATGCACCATATAGCAACTCATTCCACAATATTAACTCATTTAAACTTTATTGCTTTAGATATTAAAAAAGTGAGGCACAGAGAGGTTAAGTAACTTTCCCAAGGTCAAACAGCTAGTGAATAGTAGAGAAAGTTTAAACCCAGGCAGACAGGTTCCAGGGCTCCTGAACTTTATCACCTCTAATATAGTACTAAATAACCCTTGGGTTAAAGACAGGGATTGAAGACGTATTCAGAATAAATGATAATGGAAACAATACTTATCAAAATGGTGGGGCACAGCTAAGAACAACAGTTAGTGGGAAATTGATGGTATAAAAAAATGTTTGTGAAGAAATATGAAAATGAAAAAACAAAGGAGCACAAACCCAAAGGAAAAAGGAAAGAGATAATTCTAAAGAAAAAATCACTAATCAATGAAATAGTGAAAAAAGAGAAGATTTACAAAAACCAGAAGTTTGTTCTTGAAAAAACTAATTTAAGAAGAGAGAAGTTAAAAACAAATAAGATATGGAACAAAAGAGTAAAAATAACTATAGGTTCAATAATATTGAAAGAATAATAAAAGTGAATTATGAAGAGCAAGATGCCAGCAAATTTAAGAACCTATATGAAGTATTTAAATATATAGGAAAATATAAAGTGCCAAAATTTGTGCAAGAGGAAAATAAACCTGAACAGGTGAATAAATATGAAAAAGATTGAAATGGTAGTCAAATACCTCCTTTCACTGCATAAAAAAAGTGTAGGCCCAGATGGTTTTAGATGGCTTTACATATGAATTCTACCCAACTTCTAAGGAACAGTTATTTTTTATTTTATTCAGGTTGTTCCAGAAATAGGTAGAAGAAGAAGAAGAAGAAAAAAAAGAAATCTCCCCAGCTAATTTTGTGGAGCTAATGCAGTCCTGATTCCCAAACCAGATAGGGACTATGGAAAAACAGAAAACTGTAGGCCCATTTCACTTATAAACATAGATGTAAAAATCCTAAATAAAATATGTGCTGAGTCCAGCAATGCATCAAAAATTATACTTAATATTCAAGTAATGTAAGATAGTTCATTATCAGAAAATATTTCTACTTAATACATCAATTAAGACTTCAGGAGAAAAATCATATGAGAATTTCAAATGATGCAGAAAAAGCATTTGATAAGATTCAGTACTGTTTTTATAATTTAAGAAAAAAGTAGAAAACTTGGAGTAGAAAAGACTTTACTTAATTTGATACAGTTTATACACCCCAAAGCAAATAATATATGTAATGAAAAAACATTAGACCAGGGCTTCTTAACAAGGGGTCCATGAACTTGAATTGAAATAAAAAAAAAACAACATTATTCTTGTGGGGACGTGTTGGTGTGAGTGTGATATATTTATTAAATAATACACAGTATAGTGTGGACTTAGTAAGGGGCCCGTGGTTTTCACTTGACTGGCAAAGGGGTCCGTGGAACAAAAAAGGTTAAGAACCCCTGCATTAGACATATTTCTTTAAGGCCTGGAAAAAGATAAGGATGTCCCTTATACAAGATTTACCTACAAAAATCAATAGGATTTTTCTACACCAGCAATAATCAACTAGAAAATAAAATACCAAAAAAGAAAAAAAGAAAAGAAACCCCATCACACTAGCCACAATAATTATAAGGCATGTGAGATGTAATTTAATAAAAAAAAAAATACAAGACCTCCATGAATTAAACTTTAAATCTTGGATAATGAGCATTCCTTGGGTGGGATAACAATCTTATAATCAAGTCAACTCTTCCCAGATTAATCCATAATTCACTGTACTCTCAATCAAAATTCCAGTTAGATTTTATTTGTAGAAACTTGATAAATCTACTCTAAAAGTTATATGGAGTAATGGAAATTCCACAAAAAACTAAATCAACTGAAAAAAAGAATGAGGGATTGACTTTCCCTACCAAATATTAAGACCTACTTTAAAACCACAGTATTAAAAAACTGGGGTTCTGAGCACAAGATCAGATAAATGCATCAATGAAACAAAATGAGAACACACAGACCTACTCATGAATATATGGGAACTTTAGAGACATAAGAGGTGGCACTACAAGTCAGTGGGAAGGAATGGAAATAGGGTTAATAGAAACAAATGTGGTAGATTAGCTTTGGGCCTAAGTAAAGGAAAGGAGACTTATTTAACAAAACTTTAAAAGCACAAACCATAATGCACAAATTTTCTGAATTTGATCACATCTAAATTAAGAAGTTGTGTTTAACAAAAAAGAACACGGACCAATTAAGAGTCAGATGATAGGACGGAGATTTTTTGCCAAAGTCTAAAACCGACAAGCGATTAACCTGTAGAATATACAATGAACTCTGCAAAGCAACAAGAAGAGAACATCAACTCCAGTAGAAAAATGGGCAAATGATATGACAGGCAATTTACAGAAAACGAAACCCCAAAAGCTAATAAGCACATTAAGTGATGCTCAAACTCATTAGCAGTCAAAGAAATGCAAATTGACACAAGATACCACTTTACACCTTTAGACTGGCAAAAACTAAAAAGCTGGGTAATACCAATTAATGGCAGAAATGAGGAACATAGAGACCCTCACACATGGCCCATGGGAGAGTCAATTGGTAAAGCCCTTTTGGAGAGTGAACCCAAACCACTTGTTAAGTACACACAAAGTTAAGTACACACAACCCCTCGGATACAGCATTTCTACTCCAAGCTTGTTGGTTGTGGATTATTTGTGGAGAAGAGGAGTAGCAATCTGGGTGGTCCCCACCATCATGCAGCAATTCGAAGGAATGGATTACACACACACATTGCAACATGGATAGATCTTAAAACCTAGTGCCCACTAGAAAAAAAAAGGGAGAGAATGGGAACTTGACACAACACCATGTACATAAATTACAAATACAAGCACACCCTTTGGAGTGCATGTGTCTACCCCAAACCCCCAGTGAACTAGCCGCTTTTTGCTTGTCCCCCAGATCAGCATTATGCCATTGATGTAATAGATCAATGTAACCTGGAGACAGTCCAGATCTCCTTGGACTATTTTATGAAAGATGATGGGCAAGTTGCTGTAGTGACCAAGGCCAAATTACAAATAAATGTTGTCCATGTAGGTGAATTCAAACTGCTTCAGATCCCCTTTTGTGATCGGAATAGAAAAGAATGCATCCACCAAATCAAAGGCCACATACCATGTACCTGAGGCCTTATTTATCTGCCCTAGCAATGATACCACATCCTAAACTGCAGTGGTCTCAGAGAGGGGAAGAGGCAGCCCCTCTGCTCAGCCAGGTGGGAAGGAGGGTATTATCGTGCAGGCACAGATCCTGTGGCCAAGATGTCTGGTGGCTGTGAGTTGGGAAAGTATGCACCCGATGGCTTTTCTTTTCTCTCTGAAGAACTGCTTTTTACATTTCTCATTATTTGGGGAGCATTTTCCCAAATCACTAATGCTTGAAGATCCCATGTTTGAAGGCTACTCTGTATTCCATCCTGAGGAGATGCCCAATCTATTGGCCAAGCCCTGTTGTCGGCATCCGGGCATCACCTGGTCCAGTTGGTACTCATCCTCCATCCATGTAAGGTCCACCATATTCAACTCCTCGTTCTCCATGAGAGTCTGGACCAACTGGCTCTCCCGGCCTTGGGATCCCACCACCGTGAGCTTGGACACTGTGCTGGCTCTATGAGCCCCGCCTATCCCCTGCTTCCCCAAGGCAAACACTTTAGCAGGGGACTACTCCCCCCACCCCACCCCCTGAACTGTCCCTACAGAGCACTAATCACAATAAAAACATCTCCATGGATATGCAGGTACAGATAGTCCTCAGACACACACACACTATGAAGGGCCACAAAAACACACACACATATGCAAACACCCTGCAGATCCCTGCTCAGGCTCAGCCCTGAGGATCTCTTCTTAAACACAAAAATGTTTGTCCACAGGCACATACGAAAGCACACAGACTCAATCAAGTCCAAAATGCACTGAAATACACATGAAGACACACTTAAGCACACCACAACACTAAGCTAAGTTTCAATTTCAAGAGCAAAGGCTCACAAGCATAGTCGTCAGTATCTAGGGCCCATCAATGGACCATCCTCCTTCACCTGCATTGGGGGACAGTTGCTGCTACATTAGAGAATGTGACAGAGCTCTCCAGGATGGGAATTCAATATTCTTTCTGTTATTGTGCGAATCTCCACCCACTGTGACAATGCCCCATGAAAATTTGAACACATTTATATACCTTATATGTATGTCCAGGTGAACTTCCTCCCATGTATCCCCCATCACTGACACCCCACACCAATGATCCTCCCCTGCCCCAGTTGTAACCCTTCTGTGATCTAAAGTTTCTTCAAAAATGAAGCCAATAAAATAGCCAAATACAATTAACAGGAAAATGAAATAATAATGGTAGGTTTAAATATAAGAAATAAAATACATAAAAATTTAAAGAAAACTAAAAATAAAATAAAATTTAAAAATTGGGATATTAAAAAATATTGAAAAATATTTTTTAAAAGTTTTACATTTTGCCTTTCATCACTGTAATATCTGTTGCCTGTATGTACAGTGACATTTTCTTCCATTTATTCCCCAGTGTCTTCCTTGTTTTTCATTTTGTTTTCAAAGAAGTTTTACATCACAGTAAAGTCACAGAATAGAGGGGACTCCCATATACCCAACATCTTCCCCCTTTTCCCCTTCCCATGTTAATATCTTTTTATATGTGGATGGTACATTTGTTACAACTGATATACAAATAGTGAAACATGGCTACTAACCATGGCCAATGTTAACATTATGGTTTACATTTTAGACCATACACTTTTATAAATTTTGATGATTTTTAACATGGCCTGTGTCCATCATTGCAAGAGATGAGAGCCTCCTTGTTGCTCAAATGTGGCCTCTAAGCCAAACTCAGCATATAAATGCATTACCTCCCCCCTCCCCCACCCCCCGCACCCAGTATGGGACATAACTCCCAGGGATGAGCCTCCCTGGCACCGTGGGATTACTACCCAAGCACCAACTAGCAATGCAACTGGAAAAAGACCTCAAATAAAAGGGGGATAAGGTAAAGACAAATGAGTTTATATGGCTAAGAGACTTCAAACTGAGTCGGGAGGTCATCCCAGAAGTAACGCTTATACACATCTCAGCAGGATCTCATAGACTGCCAAAGTGGATACTACCTCAAATAGAGGGGTTCCTGAGGGCTCTGGAGACACCCAGGTCCTAAGGCCAGGGCATATAACTCTGGAGTTTGGTGCCTTGTCAGTGGGCCCAACTTTGGAGCTTGCATTCATGAGAGTGATAGAATTGGACTCAGTTATGGCTTCTCTACACATGGCTCATCTGTCCTTTCTATTTGAACCTATAATTGGTGCTGGAGTTGGTAGGCGTACGTCCAAGAGACTTGAATCTTTGGGCTGTCCATGTGCCAACTGGGCCCTGAGCCTCAGCGGAGTTGCAACACCTACTCTCCAGTTCATTGTACTCACCCAGGACAATTAACAAGGAGGTGAGGATGGACAACCACCATACCAAGTAAACAAGAGTGTCTACAACTGCAAGCAAGAGAGTCCCATCCATCGGCTGTATGGAATCGAAGCCCCCTCTCAATTAGAGGTGGAGTGGACATCACCATCCCGGAATCCTCAGGACTGGGGAATGAACTATGGACTAGAGTGGACTTACTGGTATTCTACAATAGACTTGTTGTGATTCTAGCAATGGAAGAAATTACAGCATTGATGAGGAGGCAGTGGCCACTGAGGCTCTGGGGGCAGGGGGAGGGAAAGACAGCTGTAATGTGGGGGCTTTTTCGGGACTTGGGAATCGTCCTGAATGGCATTGCAATGACAGATATATGCCATTATATATCTTCCCATAGCCTGCAGAATTGTGTGGGAGAGAGTGTAAACTATAATGTTAACTATGGTCCATATTCAATGGCAATGCCCCAGGATGCGTTTATCAATCACAATGAATGTGCCACACTAATGAAGGGTGTTGTTTATGTGGGAGGGTGTGGGAAGTGTGGGGAGTGTGGCATATGGGAATCCCTATATTCTTAGTGTAACACTTGTGTAATCTAAGTATCTTTAAAATATATATATACATTTTTTAAAAAGACATAGTTAAACACACCTGCATACAT
Source organism: Cabassous unicinctus (assembly GCA_029593785.1). NCBI lineage: Eukaryota > Metazoa > Chordata > Mammalia > Cingulata > Chlamyphoridae > Cabassous > Cabassous unicinctus. The sequence goes on from JAQZBX010005688.1 coordinate 27,115, forward strand.
GTGAATGCATATACTGACACACAGGGATGTACCTCTACCCCAAACCTTGTCTTCCTGCAGCCTTCCCCATCTTGGGTGTTGATGGCTCTCTCCTTGAAGTTTCTCAAGCCAGAAATCTTAGACTCATCCTCTACTCTTCTCTCACAACCCACATTCCAATCCATCAGGAAATCCTGTTGCTTGGACCTTCAAATTTTCTCCATAATTAATATGGACTCTACCCTCAAGCACCAGAGTGATCCCTCTAAAAAGGTGTTTAGATAATATCATGCTCAAAACCCTGCCATGGCTTCACATTTCACCCAGAATAAAAGTCAAGAATATGCAAATTCACAGACAGAAACTAGGTTATAAGGCGGGGGTTGGATGTGGGGATGGGGAGTTATTGCTTAACAGGTACAGAATTTCTGTTGGAAGTGATGAAAAAGTTTCGGTAAGGGTGGTAGCACAACATTGTGACTGTAATGAATACTACTGAATTGGACATTTGAAAGGGGTTAAAAGGAAAAATTTTGAACTGCTTATATGCTACCACAATAAAAAGTTTAAAAAATAAAAAAGCCAGGTCCCTAGGATGGCCAAAGACTGTGTGAGCTGATCGCTGTTTCTTCACTCACCTCAAGTCTCCTTGTACTCTCTCCCTCACTCATTCCACCTTTTTGCTGTTCCTGGAACTCGTCACTAAAGCCCCCACCTTGGGGTGTTACACTGGCTGGTCCTCTCCTTCCCGGACTGTTTATCATCCAAATCCTCACATCACTAACTTTTTCACACCCTTCAACGATTTGCTCAAATGTCATCTTCTCAAAGAACCCAGCCTGACCATTGCATATAAAACTGTAATTTGCCCCACTCCCTAGCTCTCCCGATTCCCCTTACCCAGCTCTAGTTTTCACTTTTTCCATAGTGGTTATCACCATATAACATTCTACACACACAGACACACACACACACACACACACACACACACATTTTGATGAAAGTTCTTAGGTCTATTATTTATGGTCTGTCTCCCTCTGTTAGAATGAAAACTCCAAGGGAACAGGGATCTTTGCTTTTTTTGCTGATGTATTCCACACACCTAAAAGAGAGACTGGCACAGCAGGTGCTCAATAAATATTTGCGGAGTGAAGGATGAATGCACCACACACTTTCACACACTCACACATAATATTCACACACTCACACGCATGCACATGTATACCTAGTCTTTCAGGCCCTGTCCTTCCTTAGGAACCTCTATTCTGAGACATGTGTATACATTCAGACATCTACACATACAGATACACATATACACATGCACCACACATGCCTGTACACACACATACAAATATATACACATCACTCCCGTCATCTATTTGCTGTAAAGCAAACCACCCCAGACTTGGCATAAAGCAACAACCATTTTATTATGCTCCTGGATTCTGTGGGGTCAGGTATTTCGGCAGGACATAGTGGGGATGGCTTGTCTCTGCTCCACCATGTTCAGGGTCTCACCTGGGAAAAATCAAATGGCGGGGGATGGGATCATCTAGCAGCGTCTTCACTCCCATGTCTGGCACCTGGGCTGATATGACTTGAATGGCTGGGTGCTCCCCAGGCATCTCTCTCTCTCTCACTCGCTCGCTCTTGCTCTGTCTGTCTCTCTGTCTCTCTTTGTGGCCATGAGGCCCTGGGACCTCCCTGGGTGGTCTCTCTAGGTGGGCTCTCCAGCTTGGTGGCCTCAGAGTAGGTGGACTTCTTAAACAGCAGCTCAGGATTCTAAGAGAGTGTTCCCATGAAAAAGGTAGAAGCTGCATGGCCTTTTATGATCTAGCCTTGGAAATCACATAGCGTCACCTCTGTCATACTGATTCCATCAAAGCAGTCACAACCTCACTCAGATTCAAGGAGAGGGGACACAGACCCCATCTCTTGATGGGATAAGTGTGAAGAGATTTGTGATGTTTTAAAACAGCCACATATGAGCACACACAGGCACACTTATACACACATACACACACTCATATATACATACCACACATACACATATATTCATAAACATATTTACATACATGCATAATTAGGCATTGTCCTCAGAACCTCTTTTCTGAGAGCAGACACACAAACATATGTGCACAGAACACACATATATATTCACACGAGTGCCTCCATATTCCCACCTAGGCACACCTACAGCACGCATTCATCCACACACGCACACAGCCTTGGGCCCTGCCTGGGGACACCCGCTCCAATGCCCGCAGCCACACCTGCCTGGTCCTGGCGCCAGGCCCCGTGCCTGCCTGAGCTGGGGGCCAGGGTGGGCCGGGTGGCTTGGCTGGTATGGGGTGGGCCTTCTTTCCCCACCACGCATCCCTCGTGGCAAGGGCCTGGCACGAAGGAAACAAATAACCCTGCAGCGTTTAAATAAGCAAAGTTTTGTGCAAAGCAGAGGTTAATGTACTTTATTGTTCAATGTCATGTTTATAGTGGATTGGTGGAGGGAAAAATGTGATTAATTGCCCCGAAGCCCACGGATCTACAATTATTTGGTTGTTGTGAACAAATAAAGGACTACAGTATTCATCATATTCAAATGAGGCAGCAGAATAAATGATGGCGGGCCGGGTAGGAACAAAACCGAGGCGTGTTCCCGCACAATCGGAAGGCGACTGGCGCCTTGTCAACCAGACGCAGGGTGGTGGCGGGAGCCGAACCCGTTTGTCTCTGTACTGCCGGTGAGCGCTGGGCCGACCCTGCAGGTGCCAGCGTTAATTCATGTCACAACTCGCACCTCCATTCTGCGTGGTATGAAAACTAGGCGCCAATTTCGTAATAAAGACTTGTTTCCGACAAGGCCCAGTTTGGGGCGGGGGCACAGATCTTCATTAGAGCCCCTTTCCCCGGCCGCGCTCATTACAGAGCACAGGTACTGGCTAAATGTGTCCGATCATTCATCATGATTTTGCCCTCCACTTTGTCACAGCGTGGGGATTTAAGGAAGATAGATGGTACAAGATGTTGTCTCCTCCGCAGACGCTTTCTGCTCTGGTAAGTGTGTCCGATGCAGAATTATTTTGCCACTTTATTATTTCCTAGTGAGTGTTTGTCAGAGCTTCGCCTCTTGGAAGGAGCGAGTTGTTTCCTGTCACTCAGGGATGTCGCGGGAGCCGTGATGCTTGGCTGGGCTCGCCAGCCAGCTGGAACCTGGGCTGGGTCCCCAGGCAGAGCTGCGGGGGGTCCTGGGTGCCTGGGCCACAGGGCGAATGTCAAATCCAACAGAAACGGGGGAGGCAGACTTTCGGAGGAGGAGGGGGAAGGGGTTTTGGACACGCTGGGTGGGGGGAGCTGGTGGGGGCATCTTTCAGGGGCTGGCTTGGCTGTAATCCAGGCCACTTGATGGGGAGCTGTTCAAATCAGTGTCCAAAGGGCTGGGAGAGCTTGGCCTTGAGCTGAGTCAGCTGCAGAGGGTGGGAGCAAGGCTGGCGCCCTGCGGGGCTGCCGATGGCCTCAGGGCAGCATGGCCAATTCTGGTGCCCACTGCTGGCACCAGATGAGCTTCCTGCCCTGAGCAGTGTTGAGTGGTGAGCAGAAGGGCTCCTGAGTGGATGCAGATTGCATGAGCCCAAAGCCCTTCCCATATCTGAGATCTTGGAACCCTTGGGAATATGGGAACTTCAGAGGCGCGGGCCCTCAAAACCAAAGGCAAATCTGGCCCACGGGAGAGGGTGGGTTGTCCAGGAGCCACCAGCCTGTCCCATGGTCCTTCCTCACTCATGTTTACTTTGCCAAGGTCTCTGGACTGCCCCATCCTCCAGTTCACCTGCTTTCCACTGCCACCGCTGGCTGGACGCACAGGAGAGAAACCGACTTTTTCCTTGCTTTCCCTCAGTCTCAGCTGGCCTGAGTGGTGAAACAGCAAGAACATTCCTCAGAGATTCAGGGGAAGCTTATGGTAAACAACTCAGCGGGAGCCGAGTAGGGATGCCTGAGGCACAGAACACGGAGCACAGGTACCTGGGTGAGGCCCTCCCTTTCTCTGGCCCAAGATGCCATTTTTGGAGTGAGTCCACTTTGCCAATTCATCAGTGTCTCCACCCAATTCCTCGTCAAAATCTAGGGTCGGAGTGATGTAGGACAAAGTGCACGATTTTGGAACCAGGCTTGGGTTCTAAGCGCTCAATAGCTGCAATGTTTTGGGCCTCAGTTTCCCCATCCGATATGAGGATGATAAGAGGATCTCCTCCTGGGGAGGTCTAAGGCTGGTTCCTGGTCCATTCCAGGTGTTCCGTCAACTCAGTTGCCCCCTCCCTGCCTCCTTCTCTCTGGCTTCTGGCTGCTGGCCACTCACCTCTGGTGGGTTTCCCACTGGCCTGCTGGCTTGGGCACCTGGGCTTACGGGCTGGCCTCCTGACGGGGTCTGCAGATGAGGCAAGCGGCAGAAGATGGTGGCCGCCATTCTGCTCCATTCACTCGGCTGACTTCCCTTTCCTGATAGCCCCAAAGGGAACAATATCTGTTCACAGCACCCAACACCTCAGACCTTCCAAAGCCTTTCTCTGGCCAGGCGGCAGCTGAGTCCTGAGACACAGTCCCTGCCCTTTAGGAGCTCCCCGTTTGGTGGGGGAAACAAAAATGGGGGCAGAAAATTTCCCCAAGCACAGGGCACGGCCAGGGGCCTCTGCGGTTCCAGGTCCCAAGCTAGAAGTCACCTGTGATGAAACAGGTACTCACGAAGGCCCCACTTCAGGCCGGACCGGTGCCGGTGTTTACACGCAGCGTCTCACGGAGTCCACAAAGCAACCCAAGCACGGAGGTGCTGCTGCTGCCCCCATTTTGCAGCTGAGAAAACTGAGTCGAGAGGCGAAGTAACGAGCTCGAGGCCTCGCGGTGGTCAGCAGGGTAGCGGGAATTCAAACTCCCGCCGCTTCCAACATCTTAACCTCTCCTTGGATTCCGCGGGGGAGGGAGGTGATCGGTTCACTGGTGGAACAGCCGCGATTGACACTCACTGCAGCCAATCAGGGTTCAGCCCCGGCCCTGGTCGGCGGTCGTGTCAAACTCCTGGCTCAGCATAGAAACCCCAAATCTGCAAGGTATCTTTATGAGGTGCTTGGACCTTGGAGAAATCAGAGGAGTGTGGAACTCAGCTGGTCTGTGGAGGGTGGGACAGCCCAGGGCGAGGCACTGTCCACCACCCAGAGGCCCTCGCACCTATCCGTCCACACTGCTCACGCTCCCCGGCGTTGGACCTCGGTCACTGTCCGCAGGGCGTTGGCCCCAGCTTCCTCGTGGCCTCCAGCCTCCTCTCCTCCTTTTCTAGTTCTATTCTGCAGCCAGAGTGATTTCCTTTAAACACAGATCTGATGATGCTTCAAAAACCTCGGTGGCTCCCCATTGTCCTCCTACTTGTAACCTAAACCTTGATCTTGGCATTCAAAGATTTTCAATTTACCCAGCGGCCACCACTTTCCAAGCTGGATGATCTTAGCCATGTCACTTAAATTCTTTCTCTGCCTGTGTTTCCTCATCTGTAAAGTGGGAGTAGTAACAGGACCTACTACAGCAACTGCATTTTCCAAAGATGTCTACCACAATTTATGTACCGACCCACAAAGCTCTTCTTAAGCGACATTGACACTCTTCCCACTGAGTGGTGGGGACTATGTCCTTGAACGTGGGTGGACCCTTGTTACTGCTTTAGATAGGGCAGAAAGGATGCCATGTGACTCCTGAGGGCAGGTCATTCCAATGCCACGTACTTCCATCTCGTTCTCTTGGGATGCTGACTCTTGGAACCCAGCTACCGTGCTGTAAGGAGGTCAAGCAGCCATTTGGAGAGGCCATGTGTAAGTGTTCCGGTCGGATGTCCCAACTTGCCAGCCATCTTGAAGTCATCTGCTCCAGCTGATGCCGTGTGGGGCTGAGATGAGCTGACCCTGCCACGTCCTAGAGCAAAATAAATGATTACTGTTATTTTAAGCCACTGAGTTTCAGAGTGGCTTGTTACACGGTAGTTGATAATTGAAACACCTACCCACATAGAGTTGTGGAGATTAGTACCTAGCACAGAGTAAGCACTCGAAAGGTTGCTAGTAGCATGACTCTGACACTGCCACTCGCATTACTATCTGGTTTCACGTTACCCCACTCCCCAGGCTGGAGTGTCCAAACCCATTCTACCCCAATCCTTCTCATTTTACGAGGCCCAGCTCCTTCACCACTTCTGCTCTAAAGCCTCCCTGGCTCCCCATCTCCTTCCTTCGTGTTCCTGCAGCATGTACCTGAGGCTCTGTTCAACAATTATTCTGATCTGCTCTGTATGAGAAGCTTGGGCTTTTTTGAACCAACCCTTTCTCTTTTTCCAAAATCAAAGTAGGTTTTTTCCCCTTGATTATAAAAATAATTTGTGCACAGTTTATAAAATTCAGACAGTACAGAAAGGTATGAGAAAGTAAAAATCACTTAGAAGCAATGACTGTTAAGATTTTGGTTTATAAATTTCTGGGATGTTTTCAAATGTGTCTGTTTTTCTTTCTTGATTCTAGGACAACACTGACTGTAGGATGCATCACTGATCTAATTACACAGCTTTTAGGAAGACGAGAACTCCTCCCTTAAACCGAGAAATTGATTGCAATGCACATCCTGATTTCATAAATGTTAAAATGTGAAAAATATGTGTATCTTAGAATTGAGAAAATATGTGTATCCACCTATATGTTTTTTCAAAATGGGAATGTCTGTGACTAATGCTTTATGACCTGCTTTTTAAAAATCCTATCCATAAAGCTTGGCCATCTTTCCACATCTATATATTAATACCTACACCATCAATTTTAATGGCCGCATAGTATTCCATTAAATTGATATATCATAATAGCTCTCTGAAGGGCATGAATTTTTGGTGATCATTTTGATACAAACATACTTATAGGCCCTCATCCTTATTTTCCTTAAGATAAATTCCTAAAATCGCACTGCTGGGTGGGAAAGTGGAAGCTCTTTGCTTATGAATTGACTGCCACAAACCCACATGCTCCCTAAAGTCAGGAATTGCACCTGACCCATCTGAGGGCCCTCCAGAATGGGGGTCCTGCCCCCGAGGCTGGTGCACAGTGGGGCTCTGGGAATGGCTGGCGATATCCTAGTAATAAGTCAAGAGACAGAAATATACTACTCTGCCAAAAACTGAGGAGTATGATTAATTCAACTTCCTGCACCTGAGACTAAAAAACAAACAAACAAAAAACAAATAGACTTTGGTGTCTGCCAGGCAGCCCTAGTTCCAAATCTCAGCATGGTTATCACCTACTCAGTTTGTGACTTAATCTCCCTGAGCCTCAGTTTCCCCGAGTGTACAAGGGAGAACAATGATACTCCTTGGCAGGGCTGGGTGGCTGGGCATCTGCCCTAGCTCTGTGCAGCATCTAAGAGGATGGAGAAACCAGGCATGATCCTCACGGGCCCCCTTCTTCCAAGGGAGACCGTCTCTTGGTAGGTCCAGAGGATAAACTGGGGCGGTGAGGGAGGAGGCATGCCTGAGGGCTCCAGGGCCCCTAAGAACTGGAGTCAGCACATCTGTGCCTCGATGGACTCTGGACTCCATCAGTGAGCTTGGCTCCAGAACGTGTGGACCACTGAAAACCCACAGTGGAGGGTCCTTTGGGCTTTATAATAGTGCTAAGATAAGGAGTCATGGCTGCCATTTGCCTAGTACACATTGTGTGCCAGGATCCTACCAAGTACTTGATATTCATTTTCTTATTAAATCCTCCTTGCAAGGTGGAAATTACATCCCCACTTGCAGAGGACTTGGCACGCTTGGGATCCTGCATGGAAAGCCTGATTTGCCGTCCCCTCGCCTCTTGGTTCCTGGCTCTAACCACACTGGCCTTCTCTAGGTTTCCACCCTACGCAAGCTCCCTTCTGCCTCAGGGCCTTTGGACAGTTCATCACACCCCCTTCAGCTACTTAAGTTTTTCACGTCCTTCCAAGCTTAACTTACATTCACCTTCCCACAGGGAAGCTTCCCACGACATTACTCTCCCCACACCACCACATCACCACCAGGGTAGACCCCTTTGTCCTTTTTTTGGCAATTTGCACCACACTTATCACCAGTAGTTGAACCATAGGAAAGAATCAACAGCTGAGTATTTTGGACCTATGCTAACGGCAATTTCCTGTGGTTCAACCTAATGAATATTTTTATTATCACTTCAAAGTCTGGCCTCCTGACATTTCGAAGGACCTGTCTATATTGCTCACCATTGTATAGCCTGTTCTCAGCAAAGTTCTTGGACACAAAAGAGACCTTCAATACATTTTTATGAATGAATGAATAATGAAATTGCAGTTCAGAATTCAACCCCGTCTCTCTGGGAAAGCTTAAGTAACTTGGCATCAAGTCTAGACTAGCTTGAGGGCTGCCTGCCTGGCACTTAGCACCAGCCATGGGATACAGAGTCATGGGCCAACAGAGCCAGCCATAGACCTGCCAGGTGGACAGCGCTGGCCTGCGGTAGCTGGCTCCAGCCTCCACACATTCTGACCCCGTTTCTCCAAGACCATGTCCGGTTTCACTGGGGAGTGGCCAAATGACAGCCTGGCTTGTCTGGATGAAAAGGCTCCGGATTAGAAGGTGAAACTTCTGCACTGTCCCTCCCAGGTCTCCTCCCCACTAGCTGAGTATTCCAGCCTGGTGGCTGGCGCAATGAGCCCCTGCAGCCACATGGTGGCAGTGTTGGCACCAACTGGGCTCCGGAGGAGCCGCAGCTGCAGCCGTGTCCTGGCAAGATATCCTTAGAGGCTGCGTCGCTGCGTGTGCACTCTGTGTGCACCAAAGGGTACGTGTGCAGGATGGGCTGCAAGTCTAAACTTGTGTCAACATATGTAGGCGCTGGTGGGAGAGGGTCTGGGGGTCTTCATGCATAGGCACAAGCCTGCGTTTGTATCTCTCTGTGTGTGTGCACCCTCATGCATCGTGTTTATCAACGTGTCTTTGTGTCTCTGACTCTGTAGTGGTGTCCCTGTGTGCACGCATAACTGTCTGAATGAGTGTGCATCTGCATTTGTGAGAATGCATCGTATGCAAAAGTGTTTTTGTAGTCCTGGTTTGTGCATGTGGTGTGTGTGTATCTTTGTGCCTTACAAGGTGTGTGCTGATTGTGTGTTCTGTTCCTGCCTTCCTGCAATTCTGTTTCTCAGTGTGTCTGTCTTTGGGAGTGTTGTTCTGAGGCTGTGTGTTTCCTGTTGGGCCTCTGAATGCAGCGAGGGGAGGGCTAGTGTTGAGGCAAAGGTGTATGTGCCTGGGTGCCAGGACACACAGAGGTCAGGGACTTCTAGGACTCTACCCACCCCTGACCCCTCAGCCCCCAGCCTCAGGCTCCATGCTTGCATGCCTTTTTCCTCGTCCTGCCCTTACATCTCTCTCCCTGGTGCCTCCTCCCATCAGTCATCAGCTCCTGCAGGTTCAGATATTTATCCAGATGCACCTGCAGGGCTCCAAGTGTGTGTGTCTGTGTGTGTTCCTCCTGTCCTCACAGCCCCAATGGAAGGCCTCTGGAAGGACCTGGGCCTGCAACAGCTCTCCTCCCTGGGGATACACACCCTCATCTTTAGGACCCCAGGTGGGGAGGAAGCAGACTTCAGAGCGTGGCCATCTCTCCTCCCTGAGCCTGGAGGCAGCTGGAGGTGGAACTCTGCTGTCCCTCTCCGACCTCAGGAGAGAATGTGGGGACCCTGATGCCTTCTCCAGGCCCCCCTCTTGGCCTGTGCAGGCATGTCACAGCATGGGTGCCAGCTCCCACCCAGCCCACACACCTCCCCACCGCTGGGCACGGGTCCAGAGTGCCACGTCTGGCCACCCTTCCCCCTGCGGTTATTAATAATTGGGTATTAGGCGAGAGGCGACTATTGATTCAGGCGCAGACGGCTCCAGGTCGGGGTAATTTATGGAAACACTGGCGTCCCCGGTGATAAATAATGAGGTGATCGCAGAGACGGGTCACCAGTGAGTGGCCTCCAGCCCGCTGCCCTGTCCACTAACACACAGGCTCATAAATGGAGAGAGGGAGAGAGACTCGGGGCCGGCTGTAAAGACAAAGGACGTTTTAATGGTGAGAGGCGCCGGGAAGATAGGGAAAGCAGAAGCACAAGTCAGTGGGTCCAAGGGGTGGGGCCAGTGGGAAAGGGACAGGAAGACAAAGAGAGAAGGACAGAATGATAGACAAGGACAGAAAGATAGAGCAAGAGACAGGGACAGAGGAGGGGGAAGAAAGATGTGAGGTTACAGAGTCACAGAGCAAGAGACAGGGGCAGGGAGAGAGAGGGAAAGACAGACAAAGCCAGAGAGACAGAGAAATGGAGAGCGACAGAGCCAGGGTGGGGCAGGGACAGCTGTGGACAGATAAGGGGGCAGAGACAAAGAGACACAGGGCCGCGGAGATAAAGGCTAACCAGGCTGCGTGCCTATGACGTGCCGGCTCTGTTTTAAGCTTCTCACTCTATCAACTCATTGCAGCGTCACCACAGCCCCACGGGATGGGTTCTGGGCATGGACTCTGGAGCCAGACGCCTGGTTCAAATCTGGGCTCTCCCACTCCGCCCAGCTGCCTGACCCCTGGACAGTTCACTCTCACCTCTCGGTGCCCTGGTTCCCCCTTCTGGAACGTGGTGCCAGCATCATATCTACCCCAGTGAGGGCTGCAAGGATTGAACAAGCCGATGCCTGTGCGCCCTGGGACCAGTGCCTGGCACCAGTGGCGCTGTGTAAGTGTCTGCTGTTGCCTGCCCTGCCCCTGTCGATTCAATTCAATTCCATTTCATATGAGTCTCATCCATTTGATAGGGTGTATGGTTTACAATGAATGAACTGGGGAAAATGGAAGGAGATCTGACTGGGCAACTTTGGGGAAGACTCCCTCTCAGAGGTAGGGTTTGATCAGGCCTTGAGGTAGAATTAGAGGGAAAGGCATTCCACGTGGCCCGAACGGTTTACACGAACGTATCACAGAATTTCAAGGTTGGAGGGGCCCTTGAAGGCTAGTACACCCACCAGTGCCTGGATTCTCCTCTCTAATGCCTTCCCTAAACATCACCCAGCTGCAACTTGGCCACCTCTGGGGATGGGGAACTCACTACCGTCTTGGGGAACTCTGACGCTGAGAAGATCCCGCTCCAAAATCAGCCTCATGTGCTGTCCCTGCTGCTCCTGCCTGTGCCCTTGTGGGTTCTGCAGACCCCACCAGACCCTCCTGCTCACCCCAGTTCAGCCCTGCTAGGTTTGCAGCCAGCAGATGGGAGCTCTTCCCTGGACCCTCCACCCCGCCCTGGCCCCACTTCCTGGTCTTCAGGTATGGCATTTTCAGCTGCTCTGAATATTCCTCCTGGGCTGGCTGGCCCGCCCCTCCCAAGCTGGGTGCTCTCCAGGGCTCGCTCCAACCAGGAGGGCCTCACAGGAGCAGAGGTGGGGACTTGGTATGTGCTGAGCAGAGCAGACTAGGGCTAGAGCCACACTTTCAATCGGGGGGGTTCTTGGAGAAGTGCCAGGGCTGCCCCAGGGTTGAGGGGATGCCCCCTCTCCCCATCCATCCCCTCTGTGATGGGTTCCAGGTAGTAGAGTGTGGAAACCCCAAGTCTACAGGCTGTCAGAGCTGCTGCCCCAGAGTGGGGGAGCAGGGGAGGGGGAAGGGACACAGAGCAGCAAGCACTAATCCAGTGTGTCCTGGGTTTGTGTCCTGGCCCTCCTGCCCATTGACCCATTGACCTTTGATTTGCTGGGGCCTCAGTTTCCTCCAGGATAATAGAGCCTGCATGTGAGGTGCTTAGCATCAGAGGCTAAGCCCCTTTGGTGGTTGCTGCTGTTATGGTCCCATTGTTGGGAGACTGCACCCCCATCCCTTCCCCATGAACACTGGCTAGTCTGGGGCTCCCTTCTTTAAGTCTTTTCCATGTTTGGGACTCAAATATTAGAGCTTTCACTGTGTCTTGACATGACTGAGCTCCTTTCTCTTCGATCCCTGTTTCTGGGGCACTGTAATTCCCTTCCCCTTCTACCTTCTTCGTCTACTACCTACATGAGAAAGGGCCCTAGACCACAGTTGAAAGGGACTGAGCCCTGGGACACTCTACTAGACACGCTTCTGATTGGACATAGGCTACCATATTGGCAGTTACTTACTGGGCTCTTCGTCCATCCCATGTTTTCCCATCTTGTCTACAAGCATGACCCGAGAGACCTCGTCCTCACCTTCTGGAATCAAGGTACCTTTTCTCAACACCACTTCTTTGACCTATTTGACCAGTCACTCTGGAGAGAAGAACATGGGTCTGTCCAATACAGCCTTTTGTTAGCAAACTCATCATTCTCCAGGTTTACCACTTCCTCCCCTTCGGTGTTCATAGGTCATCCCTTTATATTGCATTCTAGAACCTCGCCTGAGATATTGAAATTCCTATAATACTGCCATTACTAACAGTAGCAGCTAATTATTATTTTTTGTTTTCCCATTTTATAGATGAGGAAACTGTAGCTCAGAAAAGTCAAGTAGCTCTCTCCAAGAAAGGCAGCTTATAGTTTATCTGTAGTTTTCTAATTCCCCCCCTTCTTCTGTCTTAGAAAAAAAGTCTTACCTGATGGACATATTTGAAGCTGGGAGGTTGTGTGTGTATGTGTGTGTGTGTGTTGTAGAAGGAACTATGCTTAGAATAATGGACAGGCTTTTGGGTGGGAAGGGCATTGAATGTCAGGTTAGGAGTTCACGTTTTATTTTGGGGGTAGTAAAACCTTTTGAAGTCACACCTGGGTGGCTGGAAGGTTAATCTGACAGAGGGTGTCAGGTGAATGGGGTTAGGTAGGAATGGAAGTGGGAACCAGAGAGCAGGCTGGGGAGACAGTCCTGATGTGAGGGAGGCGGAGGCCAGTGCTGGGGAGGGGAGGGCGTGGAGAGGAGAGCACGCCCCCGAGAGCCAGTTCGGAGGCAGGACTGGTTCCATTTGGTGATCTGGGGGCGGAAGAGGCAGGAGCCTCACAACCTGATGGCTGTGGAGGGACAGTAATGATGTTCACAGGGAGAGAAAGCAACCTGGCCAAGGGAATTCGGTGCTGAGCCCAGTGGAGTCGGAAGGACCTGGGAGATGGTGTATCCTGGAGGCCCTTAGAGACAGAGCCTGAAGCTCAGGAGAGCGGCCTGGGCTGGAGCTTGAGGGTCGGGGTGGGCAGCGCAGGGCTGGTGGTCGCAGCACCTGGAGAGCATGAGCTGCTCGGGCAGGGCCAGGGCCTGCAGGCCCTGTGCTCCTTGCCTCCTCCAGACCCTGGGGAGCCCGGGGGCTTCTCAGGGCAGAGGACCCTGTTTACACCCGGCCCCAAACCACAGGGCTCAGCACAGAGCCTGGCCCCAGGTGGGCATCTGTCCCTGGGGAAGGCAAGTGGGTGCTGGGATGGAGCCAACAAAGGCCCAGAGGGGCAGGAGGAAGGCTGCCAGTGCAGGTGCCGTGGGGATGGAGAAGTCCTGGATTTGTTACTTTGGGGCCCTCCATAAGAGCCCCTGGGATAGTGGAGGGAGGCACTAGAGACTGTGGTTTGAGGGAAATGTTGGGTGCATTTATTAGGCACCCTTTTAATCTCAAATCATTCCCTAACAATCCTGCAAGGTTGGGATTATGACTCTGCTTTTTAGATGCATGATGGAGCCAGAATTTGAGCCCGAATCTTTAAGGAAAACAAATCCTTTACTGGGAAGAGAAGCATGGACACAGTTGGACCCCAGAGTCTGGACTCTATACTGCCTGCGACTCCAGCCCTTCTTGCTCCTGATAGCAGCTCTCTTGGTCCAGGACCGCTTCTGGCTCCCTGCTCTGCGAGCTGCCTCGGGGGCTAGCCCTTGAACTCTCTGAGACAGAACCAAGGGCACAGGTGGGTGGCAGAGGTGGGATTCACAGCAGGTGTATCTGACTCAGGCTTCCATGCCCCAGCCAGGCAGTTCCTCACTGTCCACAGGGATCTCTTACTCATCCTTAGGGAATCAAAGGTCTCTGCCTCCAGGAAGCCTTCCATGTTGGCCTGGAGATCCTGTCCCTGCCACCCAGCAGCTCAGCCCTCTGCACATGACTTTGTTCCTGCACTGGTCACTCTCAAAGACAAGGGTTTCTTTGGGGGTCTGTCTCCCCCTCCCATGCCCTGGGGACTGAACGGGGTCTGACTCATCTCTGCCTGCATGCTCAGGGCTGGCACAGAGAAGGAGTCGCCAATGTTTGCTGAAAGAATGAACATACCTACAGGATGGCTGGGTCCCCCCACCCTGGACCTCCCCAGCCGGTTGGGAGGGGGAGGGCTGAGCTCCTTCCACCTGGGCCCCCAGGGCCCCCACACCCTCCAAGCAGGCTGTGTAGAGCTGGCCCGCGTGAGGGAGAGAGGGGCTTTGTTCCCGACCTCCAACCACAGGGAAAATAAAAGTTTGTGAAATATTAGTTTAATAAGACATGCGACTACTATTAAGGATCCGAACGGTCCTTATTTATTATTCATGCGGCCGCATGATTTAGGGGCCAGCCGGGTCCTCCGAGGCCCTGGCTCAGCCGCCTTTCCCCATCACTTCACTCCCCCCTCCCCCGCACCCCTCCCTTCGTGCTCCCCCACATGTCTGCCCTCGGCCCCGCACTGAGGAAGTGCATCCTTGAGCAGGCTTAGGGAAAGGAGGTGAGGCTTAGGGAAAGGGGCTGTGGCGATGAGGCCACCGCCCTGGGGCCGCCTCTGGACCCTGCAATTGCATTAGGTTCTTAAAACCAGCCTGCCCAAGGCCGGTGTCCCCCCAACTTTGTGGATGGCTGTGCCTGGGGGGGGGTGGGGGGGTACCTTTCCAGCCACCTCTTTCTCCTAACTTCCCTCCTCCCCCCTTTATCCCAGGCTGGGGAATCCAGAGGGCAGGGGACTAGAGTGGGAGGTGGCACAGCCCAGTGGACAGAGACCTGGGTTGGGAGGATACTGGTTTCTGGCTCTTTTCCTACCCTGACTTTCTGTGTGACCTTGAGCAGGCCCCTTGCTTTCTGGGTCTCAGGGACCCCTCTAAGAGTCGGAGTTGAAGTGGATCCTATGAAAGTTTCCCAGGTTTTTGGACGAAGGGGAAAGGATAAAATTTGCATACAATTATATGCACCAATCTCAGGTGTACAATTCCACAATATTGATAAATGTATGCACCCATGAAACCGCCACCCCAAACAAGATACAGAACATCTTCATTGCCCTGTAAAACTTCGCCTTGCTTCTTTGCTGTCAACCCCCTCCCCCACTCCCAAAGGCAAGTACTCTTATTTCTTTTGCCATAAATTGGTTTTGCTTGTTTTTGAACTTCATGTCAATGAAATCATACAGTATGCACTCTTTTGTGACTTATATCATTTTTATTGCTGAATAATATTTCATTGTTTGTTTATCCATTCACCTGTTGATGATCATTTGTGTTGTTTGCAGTATTTGACCATTATGAATAATAATAGTTTCAAGAACATTTGTGTACAAACCTTTTTGTGGAGATATGTTTTCAGTAAATACTTTGGAGTGAAACTTTTGGGTTGAGTGGTAAGTGTATGTTTAACTTTTAAAACAACTTCCAGGATGTTTTCTAAAATTGTTGTACACTATTTTACACTCTCACCAGCAAAGTATGAGCTTTCTGGGTGCTCCACATGCTTGCCAACACTTGATATTATCAGTCTTTCAAATTTTAGCCATTCTAGTGGGTGTGGTGATATCTCATTATGGTTTTAATTGCATCTCTCAGGCAACTAATGATATCAATCACCTTTCCTGTGGCTATTGGTCATTTGTGAATTTTATTGGGTGACGTGTCTAAGTATTTTGCCCATTTTTAATTGTTTTTTTGTCTTTTTATTATTGATTTGTAGAATATATTTATATATTATAATGCTAGATGTATGTTTTGTGAATATTTTCTTCCAGTCTTTGGCTTGCCTATATATGCACATTTTCTTAGCAGGGTCTTTTGATAAACAGGCATTTTAAATTTTGATAAAGTCCAATTTATTAACTTTTCCTTTTATAGTTCAACCTTTTTGTGTCCTCTTTAATAAATCTTTGCCTAACCTAAGCTTGCTTGCAAAGGTATCCCCTGATATTTTCTTGTAGAAGCTTTATAGTTGTAGTTTCTATGATCCATCTTGATTTAATTTTTGTGTGTGGAGTGAGCTAGAGTCCGAGGTGTTTTTTTTAAAATACTTTTATCCAGTTGTTCCAGGACCATTTGTTGAAAAGATTTTCCTTTTCACATTGATAGCCTTGCTCCTTTGTCAAAAATCAATGGGCTCCACATGTGTGGGTCTGTGTCTGTACTCAATTTGGTTCTATTGATCCCTTTGTCTGCCCTTATGCCAGATTTCACTGTCTTGATTGCTGTAGCTTTTTTGTAAGTTTTAAAACCAGGCAGAGTAAATCCTCCAACTTTATTTTTCTATTTACAAAATTATTTTGGTTATTGTAGGTCTTTTGTTTTTCCATATTACTTAATACTAGAAAGCCTGGTGGAATATTGATTGGGATCTGAGTTTTTCCATAAGTCACTTTGGAAAGGGTCTCAGGAGACAATCTGGCTCCCTAATGCTTGACTTCCATGCCCTAATCTGCCGGTTTGGCCCAAGTTCCAGTCCTGGTACTCTGGAAGTCCCTGAGCAGCCACTCTCAACTGCCCCTTCACCAACATCATGTCCTGAAAGAGCATCGGCCTCCCCAAGACTGTGGCCTCCACTGGAGGCTGAGCCTAGAGCACGAAGGCTGCAGTGACCAAGAGCTCAGAGCCCACATCTAGCCTAGAGCAGGGAGCCAGAGCCCAGAGACTGCAGCTTAGAGCCCAGTCTCATCCTGAGGGTAAAGAAACAAGAGTCATTGCTTGACCCATGGGGCCGCTCTGGATGAATTGAAGCCCTGTATGTCACTAAGGTATTTCAGGTTAAAATGTTATTATGTCTTGGATTTGCTTCAAAACTATGGAGAGCAAGTGAATGATAATAATAGATAAAACCAAATTAGTCATGAATTTATACTTGTCGAAGCTGGGTGATGGGGTATAGAGGGTGCATTATACTATTCATTCTACCTTTGTGTGTTTGTGATTTCCCATGATAAAAATTATATATATATATACCCTCTGCAGTGAGGCATGCCTCTCCCACCTTAGCATTTTTCCCAAACCAGAGTTTGGACCCTGATGCTTTCAAACTAATGACAACCCCTTTGCCATCTGCATCATCCCCAGCAACTGCTCCATCCCTGTGTGCCCTGTGCATCATGGAACAGAGGCTAAACCCGGGGGAGGATGACCAGGCTATGCAGTTGGCGGTATCTAGGTATCTCCTGACATGATGCTGGCAGGTGGATTTCCACATCATCTCCAATGATTTTTGAGATGATTGAGCTACAACAGCTGCAGCCTACAACCCACGTCAGGGCCCCATACCAGCCCCAAGTAGTGACAACCAGTGTGGCTGGAGCAAAGTGAGCAGGGAGAGAGTTGTAGGAGATTAGGTTGGAGGTGGGTGGGTAAGGGGGATGAGATGGGGAGTAGACTGTATAGGGCTTTAGAGGCCATGCAAAGACTTTGGCTTTTACTAGAAGTGAGGTAAGGACCACCAAGGGTTTTGAGAAGCAGAGGGATGACATTATTGGACCCACGTTGTATGGAGACCTCACTAGAGAGAGTTCAGATGAAAGCAGGGATAGGTTAGGAGGCTATTTCAATAATCCAGTTAGCCCTGCTACGAGCTTGGACCAGGCTGGGGGCAGTGGAGGTGGTCACAAGTTGTCTGGTTCTGGATATATTTTGAAAGTACTGTTGACAAGATTTCCTCCTAGATTGGATATGAATCGAGAGAGAATGTGAGGCATCAAGGAAGACTCCACGAGTTTTGACCTGAGCCCCTGGTAGGATGGAGTTGCCAGGTATGGACATGGGAAGTCTATGGGAGGAGAAGGTTTAGGAAGGAAAACCAGGAATTTGATTACAGACATGTCAGTTTGTGATGCCTGATGCACAATCCTGTGGAGCTGTTGAGTGAACAGTTGGATATGTGAGCCCGAGTGCAGGGAGAAGTCAGGCTGGGGATCAAGTTTTGGGAGTCATTCCACATGATGGTATTTGAAGTCTTTGGACAGGAAAGACTCACTGGAGGAGTGAGTATAGACAGAGAAGCTGGCTGAGGCCTGCTCATGAGGAGAGGAGGGACCAGCAAAGCAGGCCAGGAAGGGTGGCCAGGTAGGTAGGAGGAGATCCAGGAGGATCTTGGAAGCCAAGTGAAGTTAGGGCTGTAAGATCAACCATGTCAAATGCTGGTGAGAGAACAAATGCAAGCGGACTGAGAACTGGCCCTCGGGCTTGGCAATACAGAGGTTACAGGTGACCTTTACAAAAGCTGCTTCTGTGAAATGCAGGGTGAAAGCCTGGCAAGAGTGGGTGCAAGAGAGAATGTCATGCTCGCTCTGCCATTCCCTCAGCAGCTATTCCACATTTTTATCGTGTTCCCCAAGCCTCCTCCACTCACTCGTAGGAATCTGATTTGTCTCACAGTTAGTGGAAAAACAAGCTACAGGTCAGAGCTCCCTCAGCTTCCATCTGCTAAACTTGCACACCCCCTTGCACTCACGCCCTCCTCCCCTGCCTTCCTCCTGCCTCAGAACATCTCTCCTCCCACGAGGGTGGTTACCTCCACCTGTTCCCTAAATTCACTCCTTTTCACCCCCCCCAGAGGTCTCACTCCACAATAACCCCTTTTTCCTGGTGTCCCTATGCTCTCCTCCTCCCTACTGGCTTGTCCCCATTATTAAACACCATGCTCAAGTCTGTTCCCTCTTTAAAAATTTCCCTTTGAGCATATTTCCCTTTCTGTCAAAGCTCTCAATTTCTTTTCTCTACCATGTTTCTTAAAATAGTCTCCATATGATACTGTGGGCTAAGGAGGGGCAGGCTGGGTAGGGTAGCAGGGGGTGCAGTTGCTGAGTCCCTTGGCCCATTTTCCCAAAGTGACACCTTTCTGGGAATGAGATACACAGCAAAGGTGCCAAAGGGTGATGCCTGGCTGATGGGCCCACTCCCTGATTGTGGAATCTGGCTGGTGGGCCTGCTTTCACATTGTGGAGCCTGGCATTCCCCTGAAATCTGACTTTGTTCCACCTCTTCATGGAAGACATCTAGAGAGATGCCCCCTTGGGCTCTCTTGCAGCTCCCTGGGGAATGGCCAGGCATAGGGAGGCGCACAGCACCAGTAGAGAAGACTGGACAAGGCTGCGAGCGTGTTTATCCCAGATGCCCTGACAGCCACCAGAAGTAACCATGGTCACAGCCAAACCCGACTGTGTCTGGCTGGAGCAGATTGTATAAAAGGCACAGGCCAAGGCAAATTTCAGAAATAAGGCTACAAATCGGACCAAGGCAATGGAGGCCTTTTATGTGGTCCTGGCTCTATGGATGGGGGTGAACTTCCAAGCTTAAATTGGGGCACGTGAAGGACTGACAGTTCCCACCAAAGAGAGAAGCCAAGTCTCATCCCTGGGCCTGGCTGAGAGATTTAAAACCAAACCCTCTCCCTAAGTTCCAGATTCCCTGTCCCCAAATATGCCATGGAGGAATCAGCTAGAGTTGGACAGCCAGCCCCCTGGTCCCCATCCCCCATTCCACACACACCCCATCAGGGCCTCCTCCTGCTCAGGCTCCTTCACTTCCTGCAGACATTATCACTGCACCCCCAGCTTCACATCGGGAGAGGGGAGTTGAATATTCAGTATCTGGGGAGACAATAAAAATCCCAGGAAGAACCTGGCTAAGGCAATTACCTCTGCATAAATGCATATATTATTCATCCGTGGCTTTGAATATATAAATAATACTGATACAATTTGCATGCGTTAAAAGGAGATGTAATTACCCAGTGATGCCTGTGAGTGCCTGGTACCCACCGGCCACATCCACATCGGAGGCCTGCTGCCCCACCCCCAACAGCCCACCTTTGCTCTTTCTGGAGGCAGAATATATTACATATGTGTTTTCTGCGGTTGTAAGGAAGCCGATCCTTGATGACCTTGGGGGTTTGGTTGGAACGTACTTTTTCATGAACCTCTGGGCTTCTTTGGATGTCCACCTTATTCTGAAAACTTTGGGCATTTTAATACTATTATTATAATTGTTACTTTTAAAGTCACATTATTTGTTACAAAAATAGTGCATGTTCATTGTATAAAATTTGGAAAATCACAAAAGTTTGAAAAAGAAAACTCATTCATTATCCCACAGACCAGACATAACCACAGCTCAAATTTGTCTTATTTCTTGCAGTCTTATTTTTCTATGCATAAACTTTTTCTTACAAACTTAGGATCATATTATGCGTAACATTTTATAAGCTGCTTTTATCTTTTACAACATGCCATGAATAAATGAAGAAATATAAGAAGCCAATAGATATGAAAAGATGCTCAACCTCACTAGTAATTAAGGAAAATACAAATTACAATAACAATGAGATATAAATTTTCACCTATCACATTGTTAAAGATTTAAAATAATGATAACACCCACTGCTGGTGTGGGCATGTGGAAACAGCCTCTCTCAATTGTTGCTGGGAGGAGTGTAAATTGGAATATTTTTTGAAGGGTAATTTAGCAATATGTATCAGAAAGCTTAAAAATATGCATGCCTTTTGACATCCAAAAGTCCAGTCTTTAGAATTTAAATAATCACACAAATAGAAGATATATTACAGCAATGTGAATCATAGTATTTTCTCATAACAAAAAATTAGAAACAATTTTAATAGTCCAGGGTTGGGAATTAGTATAATAAGTTATGGTCCATCCACACAGCAGAATTCCATGCAGTCAATTACAATGTGTGTGCATGCACACACACGCACGCGCGTGCACACACACACAAATACTTATTCTATGCAATGAAGGGTAAAACGCAGTTACCAAAATATCATGTTGGGGTTTCTGGCTAAACGTGATAGCTGAAAAAAAAATGTTTTAAGTTCTGCTTCCTCCTGAAATCCTACAAAAAGAAAAGAAAAGAAAAGAAAAGAAAAGAAAAGAAAAGAAAAGGGATAAACATAACATAAATCCACAAGGGCAAAGTGAATATGAGAGGAGATAAGGGATGCCAGTACATTTTTGGAAATTGGAATGAGGATGACAAGTTAGAAAAGCTGAGAAAGCTGAACATCATGAACCAGCAGAGGGGACGTCAAAAATGAGCTCCCCAAAGTATAGCACAGCATCTAGAAAGATGCAGGAGCTGGGGGCATTGGCTATCAAGGAAGTTAGGGTGAGGCTCGGGACTGATGCAGGAGGACTCATTCAGCCATTCAATCAACAAATAAAGGACATCTGCTATGCTCTGTTTTCACGGAGCTCACAAGCTAGCACAGGAGACCGACTAGGAATAAGGACAAGGCTCAGTATCTTAGAGAGTTATGAGGGCTCTGGAGAAAAAGTGAAGCAGGGAAAAGGATAAGGATTATGTGGGGAGGAATGGAATGTGTCAGGAGGATTTGAGGAACAGTAAGGCAGCCAGTGTGGCTGACACCAAGTGAGAGCAGGGCATAGTGGTATGAGGGGAAGTCAGGGAGGTATCAGTTGCCCACATTATGTACAGATGGTGTTTAAAGCTGTGTGTGTGGATGAGATAATCAAGAGAATGAGTGTAGATAGAGAAGACCAAGGACAGAACCTGGGCTGCAGCAACGTTTAGAAGTGGGAAAAATGTTGAAGAACCAGCAAAGAACACTAGGAAGGTATGGTCAGAGAGGTAGGAGAGAAACCAGGGAAGTGTCATGTCCTGGAATTCAAGTAAAAAAAAGTATTTCCAGGAGCAGAGAGTAACCAGCTGTGGCATATGCTGCTGAGATAACAAGTAAGATGAAGTCTGGGAATTGAGAGTTTGCAACATGGCAGTTGTCAGGGAAGCTGAAGAGAGCCACTTCAGTGGAGTGGTTGGGAGGAAAGTCAGAATGGAGTGAGTTCAGGAGAGAACCAGAGGAGAGGAATTGAGAGTGAGTTCAGACCTACCCCATCCAAAACAAATAGAATGTGAGGTATGTATGTAATTATAAATGTTTTGGTAGCCACATTATAAAATGTAACAGGTGAAATTAATTTCAATAATATATTTTATTTAACCCAGTATGTACAAAATAGTAACACTTCTATATGTAATCAATATGAAAATTATTGAGATATTTTACATTCTTTTTCATACTAAGTCTTCAAAATCCAGTGTGTATTTTACTGTTACAATACATCTCAATTTGGCTGGCCACATTCCAAGTGCTCAATAGTCACATGTAGCTAGCGGCTACCATATTGGACAGAAGACAATTCTTTCAATGAGTTTTGCTATAAATGGAGGGGAGAAAAAGAGATCAGAGGCTGACAGAGGGAGTGGAAGTGAGTTGTTTTTTTGTTTGTTTGTTTTTCTGTAGTGAGAGAAATAACAGGATGTTTATGTGTTGATGGATTTGATTGAGAATCTGTACAAGCGGCTGTTAGATCTCCCACCTCCTCCCAGGTCTATTTTCCTATCCCACACACAGCAACTGTCCCTCCCATTCCCAGTAGGAGACTAGACAGTTATTCTGTGGAGAAACCAGAAAGACAGAAAATCTGGCCCAGAGGAATGTGAGGAAGAGGCCCCATGTTGAAAACAAGGGGATTAAACCCATGCCTGCATACTAAATGGTGAGTCCCTGTCCCCACCCAGCTCTTCCTGCTGCTTCCCTCCAAAAACCCTGACAGCCAGGAGTCTAGCTCCAGGAGAAGAATGGAGGCTTTTTGTGTTGTTTTGAAGAATTGTAAGGCCCGAGGAAAAGACTTATGGATACAGACATTTAGCAGGCCCCCAGGAAAACAGCCACACCCCAACTGGTCATCACCTGGTGAAGCTCGCCAGTTAACAAGATCTACCCTTGCACATAGAGCTTCTGAACTGCTTTTTAATGCTTGCTCTTAAATACTGAAGAAAAGAAAAAGGCTTACTAAACATCATCTTCTGGTATGTTATGTGGTGGACAGTCCTCAATGTGATATCCTGAGGCCAAAACAAAGAGAAACAAAATCATCAGGGAAAACAGAGATGAGAGAAGATATTGCAGCCATGAACAGTATGCTACATAAGAGAAAAAAGGAATAAGAGTGCTTGGAATTTAAAATAGGATAACAGAAATTTTTTATTTAAATAGAAGAATTAGAAGGTAAGATTGAAGAACTATCTCAGTGAGTTAGTTACTCCTCTCTCCAAAGAAACAGAGATGAAGAAAAGCAGAAAAAAGATAAAAAAATTAGAGGATCAATTGAGGTAATTCATTATCTCACTAATAGGAGTTCCAAAAAAGAGAACAGAGAAAACAGCAGGGAAGAAATTACCAAAGAAACAATACAAGACAAGTTCCTAGAACTAAAAGACACAAGTTTCCAGATTGAAAGGTCCACTGAGGATCCAGAGCTGGGAATGAAAAGGCCCAGCATCATGAAATTTAAGAGCAATAGTCCAAAAAGATGATCCTAAAAGTGTCCATAGAGGGAAAGAAATAGACTGCATATGAAGAATGGCTTTAAACGTCTCAACAGTAACAGTGGAGCCAGAAGATGAGGGAGCAAATGTCATCACAGTTCTGAGGGAGGATTCTATATGCAATCAAAAGATTAGCAATCACGAGGGAGGAATAGAACATTCAGAAAAAACAAAGTCTCAAAAAAATGTTCCTCCCACACACCCTTTTCAGGAAGCTGTCGAAGGAAGGATTCCACCAAAAAGAGGGAGTAAACAAGAAAAGAAGAAGCCTCATGGCCCAGGAAACAAAAGACCCAACACCAGAAAAAGGCAAGAGGACCACAGCTATATAGCAAGCCCCGAGAGCAGGCAGTCCTGCTGGGCAGAGAGTCCAACTGAGCCCACCCAGATAGCAAGTTTACAGAACTGTGAGCTAATAAACAGATGTTATTTTAAGCTGCTAAGTTTGTGGTAATTTGGCATGCAACAGTAGAAGACTAGTACAGTTTACAACAATAAGTATTGATTTGGTTCATGTGTGGACAGTTCTTCTGGGCTCACTCACAGGTCCGTGGTTAGGTAGGCAGGTCTGCTGATCTGGGTATTCTTGCATGTTTTGAGGTCAGCTGACTGTAGACTGATCTGCATTGCCTCAGCTGGGACTCTTGGGCTCTGCCGCACATGAGTTCTCATCCTTTAGCAGGCTAGTCCATGTTTGTTCATATAACAGCTGGTTAGGGTTCCAAGAGAGAAGGAGAAAGATGCAAGGTGTCTTGAGCAACTGGCACACCATCGTTTCTGCTTCATGCTATTGACCAAAGCAAGCCAAAAGGCCAGCCTAGATTCGAGGGGTGGGAAATAGACTCAACCTCTTTGTAAGGGTTTCTTCCAAGTCACATTGCAGTGGGTGTAGAGTCAGGAAGGTAAGAAACAATGGGACCACAGTCAATCTCCCTCACTCTCTCATCTCTTAAAAACCACCAGCTTTGAATCTAAAATTATCATACTAATCTACCCCCTGCTCTTCATAGTTGCTGCAATCTCCTGATCAGCTTATCATGCCTCCTCATTTCTCATTGATTTTAGCTCCTGGATTACTGTTACTTTCTGCAACACCAATCTTATTCTCCATGATTTCAAAATACTTAGAGATGATCCTTCCAACCTCCTCTGCTCTCGATGCCCGGGTTCCTCTCCTTCAATGTTCTCCTCCACTCTACACCATCCATGCTTTCCCATGGCCAAATTCTAGACTTCGTCATAACCAGTAACCCCTCCCTAATTTCCATTTCATGCCTTCACTCTCTGAATACCATCTACTCTGGGGGGCCTTAACAAGGGGCCCATGAGCTTGAATTGAAATTTAAAATAACATTATTCTTGTGGGGATGTGTTGGTGCAGGAGTGATCTATTTTTTAAATAATACACAGTATAGTGTGGACTTAGTAAGGGGTCTGTGGTTTTCACCCTTGCCATCTCTCACTTTGTCATAAACAAAATATGGGCTAAATACAACTCCTTCCCTACTTCCAATCAGCTGAATGTGACTGGAGAAAAATATACAACCATGTACACCACTGTCACTTTAAAATTAAGATGAGGAACTTCAGTGGACCTGAGGCAACCCAGCCAATGTACTTTATTCCCCCAGTCAGTTTCCTCTCCCACCTCCTAGAGTCTTTCAAGCCCTCTTCTCCTTTCTCATCCCTCTTACACCTGCTCTGCCACCCCCTCTCAGATCCCAACACCACACTCATCCTCCCACCAGTGTATGCACCCCTTTACCCTCTGGCTTCCCTCCTGCCACTATAAACCAGCTCTCCAAAGACAACCACTTGAGCATTGGGCTTAACATTTCTTGTCTACTCAAGGGCACTGCTCAGTAATTTTCTCCCCTCTCTTCTACATCATCAAATTCCCCTCCCAATTGACCATTCCTATTGTCTTGTGGACATGCTGGTTCTCCTCCTTCTTACAAAGAATCTCTTGATCCCACTTCCCTCTTCAGCTGCTGCCCTCTTTCTCAATTCCCCTTTACAGAAAAAGCCTTAAAAGTGTTATGTATACTCACTTTCTTCACTTTTCTTTGTCCCATTCTGTCTTAAACCCACCAGTCCATGGGAGCCGCTCATGTCAAGCCTACCAGTGACCTCCATGTGGCTACTTCTGGGGGGGGTCAGTTCTTGGTCCTCACCCCCCTTGCCCATTCAGAGTCACTCAGCACATTGCTCCCTCCTCTTGGAAACGCTCTTCAGCTTGGCTTCTAGGACAGCACACGCTCCTGGTTCTCCTCTCACCTCACTGTTCCTCCGCCTCAGCTTCTCAGCTGGTTCCTCTGCTTCTCCCTGGCCCCTTTATACTGGAACACTGGGCTTAAGCTGCTTCTCTACTCTCAATCACTTGGTGACCTCAGGGCTTTAAATACCATCTATCTACACCTCCAGCCCAGTTCTTATTCTTGAATTCCAGTCCCATATATCCCATATATCAACCACCTCCTCTTTATCTTTACATGGATGCCCAAAGGACATGTGAAAATGAACTTGTCCAAAACTGAACTCTTGACCTTCCCGTTCCAAATCTGCAGTCTTTCCATCTCAGTAAAGGACAATTCCTTTCTTTCAAATGCTCAAAAACATCAGAGTGATCCCTGACTCCCCTCTTCTCTTACCCCCATCCTATTGGATCTGTCTTTGAAACATCTCCAAACCCCAGCCCCTTTTCATCTCCTTCACTGCTGCCAGCCTGGGCCAAGCCCCCACTCACCCCTGTGTTTTTGTTGTAACCCCTAAACTGGTCTCTCTGCTTCTCACACATCAGTCTGCAAGATCCTTTTAAAATATGTCAGATTATATCATTCCTTGGCTTAAAATCCTGCAATATCTTTCCACATCTCTAAAAGCAAAAGCTAAAATCGTTACCACCTTGTTGAAGGCCGGCATGCTCTGGTCCCTTACTTACCTGCCTTCATTTCCCGGTCACTCTGCACCAGCACACTGGCCTCCTTGCTGTTCCTGGAACAGGCCAGTCAGCGCCCACCTTAGCATGTCTTTTGCTAGCATTCTGTTGTTCCCTCTTCCTGGAACATTATTCCCAGATATCCATTTGGATAACTCCTTTGTCCCCTCCAGAAATTTGTTCAAATCTTACTTTTTCAATGAGGTTTCTGCAGCTCACTCTCAACACTCACAGACTCCTTTACTCTCTTTTTTTAAATCCCTTTTTATAAGGCATTTATCATCTTTAGGGAATTATATGCTTTATGTATTTACTGTGTTTGTGTTGATTGTCTCTCTCCTCCCACCGAAATGCAAGCCACCTGAGGGCAGGGATGTTTTCACTCTGTATTTCTCACTGATGTATATACCAAGGGCCTAGATCAGTGCCTGGCACATAACAAGCACTTAATAAACATTTTACAAATGAAGGAATAAGGTTCTAGAAATATCTGATTTTAATTTTGATTGAAATTTCCTAGAAATTAGTTTAGATGGAATTAACAGCTTTACAATATTGAGTCATTTTCTTCAGAAATATTGTATCTTTCCACTATTCAAGTTTTATTTTACGTTCTTTGGAAGAGTTTTTCCTTAGGTAAATTCCATAATTCTTGTCAAATGAATTCTCAGATTTTTGCATTTTTATGTTATTGTTATTTGATTACTTCCTAGTTCTTTTCCAGCTGATTTCTACAAATATAAATAAATCTTTTATTTTTTTAATTGAATATTTGGCAACATTTTTTTTCAAATGAGTAAATATGTCTTGGGGCTGTTTCTCTCTCTCTGTCTCCACAGCCACAGCCCAAGTCCAGGCACCGTTTCATCTCTTGCCTGTTTTATTGCACTAATTACACTAATTACACTGAATCTCCAGGCTTATTTCTCCCCAATACATTCTCAACTTGCATTCAAAATGATAGTCCCAAAGTCCCAATCTGATTCCCCTAGATCCTAGAGAGACCAGACCTTCTTACACCAAGTCTGAACAAGTCTTAATTTGATTCTTCTGAGGCAAACGTTTTTGTCTGACAATATTCCTGTGGGGTTTTAGTCTATAATTTAAAAAAGCCAATAGGGAGCGGATGTAGCTCAAATGGTTGAGTGCCTGCTTCCCATGTATGAGGTCCTGGGTTCAATCCCCAGTACCTCCTAAAAACAAACAAACAAAAGCCAATAGAATATGTCCTTGTGTATATCTCTAGCAACTAATTTGGACATTTTAATCTGTGGATTTATTAATTTCTTCACCTTTGAAAAGGTTTCTTCCATTGTAGCTTTAATTATTACTTCTGGCCCATTTTCTTCTCTCTTATTCAGGAATATAAATTAATTTAGGAAAACCAATTAATTTATTAATAATTATCAATGAATTAGGTCTTCTTTGTCATTTATATCAATCACTGTTGTTTTGTTTATAAAGTTTATTTTTAGAACAGTTGTAGGTTTATAGAAAAATTACACAGAAAGCACAGAGAGTTCCCATACACACCACACACACACACACATACAATTTCCCTTGTTATTAACATTTTGCATTAGTGTGGTGCATTGGTTACAATTGAAGAATCAATATTCAATCATTGTTTTCAAAAAATCTGTTTCCTTTCCTTGGCTTTCACAAGCATTGTTCAAGCTTTCCTCCATAACACCGATTCAGTTTTCTATGGTTTGATTTTTCTCATTACTGCTTCTAATTCTGGATTTTAATTGTGTGCTTTAATTTCCTTTCCTTTTACAATATTTCTAGATCTGATGCAACTCTCTACCTTTCTTTCTGCTAATCTCATTGCCAGATTCCCTTTCAACTCAACTTTTGGTCTTATCTTCTGTCTTCATGTGATTGTTTCCTGACTTTTATTGACAGAACAAAGTAAATGATTTCTAAAGTCCACTTTTACTCTCTCTTTTTTTTTTTTAAAGATTTATTTATTTTATTTATTTATCCCCCACCCCTTGCTGCTTGTGCTGCTGTGTCCACTCGCTGCATGTCTTCTCTGTGTCTGCTTAT
>JAQZBX010005689.1:0-11321 GCA_029593785.1 Cabassous unicinctus
AGAAGGAGAAGGAGAAGGAGAAGGAGAAGGAGAAGGAGAAGGAGAAGGAGAAGGAGAAGGAGAAGGAGAAGGAGAAGGAGAAGGAGAAGGAGAAGGAGAAGGAGAAGGAGAAGGAGGTAGAGACGGCCATGACAGTTGTATTCATTCGACATTGCCCCCAACAAGAACTCCTGAATCAGAACTTCTGGAGGGGGCCCCAGAAAATTTATATATTAATAAGCTCTTCAGCTAAGTTTGAAACACTCTAAAAGTATGAGAACCAATTTTCTAGGAGAACCACCATTCTAGAAATATATATCAAAGAGGGGGGTGGGGAATGATCATATTCAACTATGAAGGGCTTTGATAAAAGTAAGAACATTTAAGAACAGCTAGGGAAACTTCACCTCTTTCAACAAGTTCTTGTGTGCCCATTAAACATTTTTCTGTTGCCAGTAGATGTGGCAGGAATGGGGTGACATTTAAAGAGAGAGATTACAATCTCTGACCAATGAAAATAAATGAAAATCACCCTTTTCTGTCCTTGTTACAGTTGCATCCAGGAAAAAAGGCAAAAAAAAAAAGAGAAAAAAACTCCTCTCAAACCTGACCAAAACTCAAATGGGCAGGAGGACAGTGTCCTTTATAATGGAGTGTAGAATAGGTCCTAGCTAAAGGGTTGGGGAGAACCCTTACTCAATACATGTTGCAAGTTGTCACTACTAATTTTCTCCATATTTGTCTTTCATTTATGTGGCTTTCTTTTGTGCCTGGGTCTGCCTTACAGGTGCCCTATGTTCCAGAGAGCAGAGAAAAAAATATTCACAGAAGACACTTACCAAGATTTCCAAAATGTACAGCCAAGGTAGGAAATGCCCTTTTGTCATTGCTTTTTAAAAAATATACAGATAAGCCATTTGGACTTACCAGGGAAATGTATTCCCTTAAACAAACAAAAACAAAAATAAATACTGTCCCTTGTAAGGGTTTCAAACTAACATTTACCTTCAAATTATCAATGTCCCTAACATGCTGTTTTGCCATAATTATTGCAGAACACATGGATTGTAATAAACCTAGGGGACAGATTCAATGTTGCTTTGCATTGCCAAGAATATTCAATTGGTGATTGCGGATATGTATTTCACATAACAACCAGCATATGTCCTACCCGAGTCAAGCAGTTGGTGCCTGATAGAAATTCCTTAGAGGTAGCAGGAGACTACTGGGAATGTGCAGTGGGTATCCTGACACTGTTAGAGTGACCTGGCAGGGGAAGGGGATCAAACACATTTCCCACCTTCTGCATATAGTGTCCTACCATATGGGATGTAGAGTCATTTTGGTTTCCAAAATAGATACTTCATCTGGAAACCAAGTTTGCCTTCATCTAACCAGTTATGTCAGGATTCATGTGTGGAGTCATCTGGGATCTTACTTTATTGACCTCAATAGGTCTATTCCAACATATGTTGCTGCCATCTATTTTTATCCCCTCGAGTTTTGGCATTATATTTGGCAATTAGAAAAATGTTAGCTTGTTCTAGGAACAAGTCTTTATGACTGCTATATATGAAAAATGCATCTGGATGATTATTTTTCAAATGGCGCCCTTCAAACTCAGGCATATTCTAAGGGTGGGCCTTGCAACATGTCATCTCTGGCACATAAGTCTGAACTCCCTGGGGCCTCTTAGGCTTACCACATGCCATTTCATTCTAGGATTCTGTCATTTTCCTCCAGGAGTGTTCTGTAGGCATTGGATCCAAAGCCATCCATTAGTTTATTTTTTTATTTCCAGATTTCACCAGTTCAGATGAAATGCAGTACTAGGAAACGATCTACTTTAAAAAGCCATAAAGCTATTCTGGCAATTCTTTTCAGTAATTAAAAAAAATATAGTGAGCTCCAAAAATGGATCCTGGGATGTCAACCATTCCAGAACTTCATTTTAGGGTCATCAGTTGTTTGCAGTATATTGGATTAAGAGGCAGGAGATTTTGTGTATAGTCCTGATTCAGTGATCAATAGGCTTTGTGAACTTGAGTGAGTCAGTTTCCTCTCTTTGCCTCAGTTTCTTCGTCTAAAAACTAGTAGTTGGGACTCCGCCCCTCCCCCATTTTTTTAAAAAAGAACAACAACAAAAACAAACCCTAAAGCTTAAATAGTCTAGGAATCTTACTAGTGCTATTCAATGGTGGTTAATAATGAGGTTCATCTCTACTTCACTTTGACCTTCCCCATTTAAGCTTCTTTTCCTACTTCCATACGTCAGAGGAACATGACAAAGGAAAAAGGCAAATTGAAAAGAGGAAATTGTTAATGGATTGTTCACAAGCAGTGTCAGTTCCTGCCTACTCCAGCACATCTTGAGGATTATTTCAAAGAGGTTTGCCTTCTAGCACCAACTCTAAGAAGTTTCTGAGCTAGTGGGAGCCAAGCCAGATAGCAATCAAGAGCTCCATTGCTATAATCCTTGGAGGCTGGGGGAGGTTATCTGAATTACTTTGCTGTAATTTCAGAATGTGCTAGTCTTGCAGAAGGTCGTAGGCTTACTGAGCTACAGCTTTCAATTCCTAGGCTTCTTCTCCCTTTCTTGAATGTGCCCAATTTCTCTACTCTGGAGCTAGAAGGCTTAGTCCCTCTATCTAGCTATTTCCTGCTCCTCTTAGTACACTGTCTAATACCAGCTTCACAGGGAATAGACTTCGGTGGACCCAAGGAGTCATTCCTGAGTGTCCCCAATTCCATTTGTCCAAAAATAACCCCAAAGATGGATTTCACATTAGATTTACTATCTACAATTTTGTAGCTGGGAGATAGTTAGATGTTATGGTGGGTGGAATTCACTAATTTAATTTTAGAAATTTGGAAATAGTTGAGTGCAAATATTTAGATTTTGGGGGAAAGTATTTATGAATTTGATCAGAAGAAGCTTTTGATTCTCACTAGTGGTCACAACTGCTCACTGTGAATGTAGCAAGTTTGCTACACTGAAATGTTGCTGTTGCCTAACAGCTTATTTGTCAGGTGAAAAGTTTGAGACAAGACCACAAGATGCTTTTGGATATTTTCAAATTCTTGGGGAAGTTATTCTTATTCAAAATGGGTATAAATTAAAATTTTTTTTTTCATATTTGAAAGAATTACTTGGGCATCATTTATGATGGGTCTCTGGCCCATTGCTATGGTGCCCCATTTATAATATAGTCCCTGATGTTGTATGTAATGAGGAATGTTCCAGACCATGAGGTTTGCTAGAACTTCAGGACTCTAAGATATTACTTAGCCTCAACACAGTTGATTTCAGAGACTTATAAAGGGTTAAAGCTACATGTCTTTTGAGATAATTTAAACCAGCCCCCTCATTTTAAAGTCAAAGGAATTGATCAAGGTGACATATTTTTTAGCAGTAGCAATGGCTGTAGAATGCAAAACTCCTGATTTCCAACTTAATTCTCCTTCTACCGTATGCTGGAAAGGATTAGAACTATATGAACATACAAGAGTGAAAACACTGCTCTCAGCTTCCTTTATATGGATTTCTGGTTTTGAAGGTGAGAAGCATAACATTTCAAACAGATTTTATACAATTACCTTTTAGTTTATTACCCTTCTCTGAATGGGTCTATAGCAAAATGTTCTTTGTATGCTCAGTTTATTTGACTGCCTTTTAATTTTATGAATAATGAAAATGGGGGTTTCTTTTGGAGTTAGGGGCTGGTTTGTGTTTTCTGTCAGTTTATGGAATTGAGGCAGGATAAATGAATTAGAATGAAATACATCAATTGTCTGTGAAGTGAGGGCTAACTATCCCACATGCTGAGAAAATATGCCTTTGCCTTTTTGTTTGGTGACTGTATGTATTTAATTATGTACAGAATATGCTGTTCAGAGAACTCTGACTGGATGCATTCCATTTAAGTTAAGTTAAGGCCTACTAGTAATATTGGTACTCTGAGTTGGAGGCAGAGCTAGAGGCCTAGTGATGGCAGACAGATAAGACAAGAAACAGGCAGAGGGTCTCTAGAAGGCAGTGGTAGCTTACATGTCAGCCATCAAAATGGGTGTGTAAGGCTGAATAGAATGGACAGTACTTAGATTTCTTGCACATGCACTTACTTGGCATTCTGGACGTGCAAAGACAAGCTATTATATTTTGGGCTATTGCTTTCTTTGAGCCTGGATTCCCTGGATTGATTTTAGAGTTCTATTTTTTGTGGTGTAGAGAAAAGAAAAAGACACTGGGCAGAGATTCAGCAGACCTGGGGTCTAGTCCTACTTCTGCCACTAATTTATCATGTATCCTTAGGTCTCTGGCTTCAGTTTCAATATCTGAAAGATTAAGTGGTTCTAAGCTTTCTTCTCTAAAGTCCATGAATCAGCTGGTTCTTCTTTTCTACGCCCTTTACTAGGCCCTTCTCAATCCTCAATTTCACTCCAATGGCTACTCATAGCTTTGCTAACCTCTAACTTTTAAAGAGAGACATCAGGATGTCCTCTTTGTAGATAAATCCCCCACTTCTGCCTTGGCTACCAGGTCAGACTTCTCTTCCAGGATTGCTTTCTTGTAGCATCACCCTTCTAAGGTACCACTGTGGTCTATTAAGGCTTGCCAAAATAGCTTATTAGCAAAAATGCTTAGTAATGTTCTACTTAACAGGTTGGAAAAATCAGTATTTCAGTAGATCATTGGAATATGTTTTATGTGAGGTTTTTACCCAATCGCTAAGAAATCTTGATGACTTGGTCTTGCCTGATACAATGTTATGTACCCCAGGAAAGGTCGACATTCCAAATGTTGTTCAATCTGACATCAATTTTGTATAACTAATGACATATGATAAATTTGGTAGGAAAAAAGGCAGCCATCCAGGGATAATACAATTTATCCTTCTTTAATATTTTAATATATAGCCCCCCAACTAAAACTGGCCTCAGAAGTGAATTAAAAATATGCTAGAAGTTCAGTAATACAAAACTATTTTTAACTTCAAATAGATTTGAGATGCAGAAGTTTTCATTTACCAAATAAATAAGGGCAAATGTTTGATCTTAACCTGCTTCTAACAGAATAGGTCAATTTTTAATCGCTAGCTTTTGATAACAGCAAAAGAGAATGGAATCAACTGTGGTTACTCATGTTAATAAGACCTATCACCTAAGTTTGCCTCCACAGAAACCCTGAAGCCAAAATAAAATGAGAAACCTAGGAAAGAAATTTTGTGTCAGGAAGTGGGAGGTGAGAGTGTGGTTAGAAAAGTTGTGAGGGAAAGACACGTTTTGTCAACATCCAGATCTCAGCTGGAACCTCACTCATACTTATTAAAAGAGCCCTCTCTAGATGTTCCCTAAAAGATGGAATACTTTCTTTTAAATCAACATATTTTGCCCAGAAAAGTCCAGGAATTGTAGGTATTTTGGCAATAATTTGGAACTTCTACAGCTTTGTGTTTCATTGCATATTTAGTGCCCTGTAATATTTCCTGAAGCAGAGCTTCTCTCTCTTCATGAAGTTACCTATATTTTCCTCTGACTCTATACTATTGGGGTCCCCAAGTACATCATTTGATGTTGGATCAATGGCTGGATAACTTTAGTGATGGAAACTAAAGTTGCCATTGCAGCAGATTGAAGTCTCAGGCATGGGTATGGTCAATTCTATCTTGTTATTTTATTAATTCTTCAAATTTGCTTCTGTTCTTAAGAAATATTTTTGATGAATTCCTTTTTCTCACAAGTAGGGAACAAAATATTAGCATTATCTCTTTTTGGTACTAATGAGGAAAGATACTTGTTTCAAAAATATTTCTGACAAATTGTAATCTTATTAGCAGAAGGATGGAACAAAAGTAAAATGTATTTTTATACCCTCTTTTTTTTTTTATTTTAAAGATTTATTTATTTATTTATCCCCCCCTTGCTGCTTGTGTTTGCTGTGTCCATTTTGCTGTGTGTTTTTTCTGTGTCTGCTTATCTCCCCCTTGCTGTGAGGTCTTGCTGCATCAGCCCACCGCGCCGCGCGGGCCGGCCTGCCCTCACAAGGAGGCCCCGGGAAGTGAACCTGGGGCTTCCCATATGGTAAACGGGAGCTCTATCGACTGAGCCACACCCGCTTCCCTTTTTTATACCCTTTTTGTAAAACCAACTGAGTAGTTTAACATATATACGTCTTTAGCCTAAGACAGGGTATAGATCATCCACCACTCATTCCACTGTAGAGATACAGAGGACAGAGATTTCACATTTTTCTATACCAAACTGAACTCTAAACTTTATAACAGTAAAGGAAAACAAAAACATAATTACGGAGTTTCCATTTTGTAGTGGAAGGTGGTATACCATCTCAGTAAGAGAGGATTAAGTAACAGCCTTAGTTTATTGGGAAGGTTCTGAATTCTGCTGACATGTAATAGGTTGGCAGATGTTTTAGCAACAGTTTTATAGAAAGGACTATTCTAAGTAAAAGGAGACCCTACAGATACTGTTTGACAGGCTAGGCATAGATTTGTGAATTACATGTATAAAATAACTTGATGGCAATAAATTTCCTTTAACAAAAGTAGGGTAGCTTATTTAGGTTCTGCTTCCATTCCATGGAGCTGTTGGCTCTTGTGCTTTAGTGGAGCATAGGCTCAATCAAAATCACCTGAAAACTGATGACTAGTTATAAGCCAGCATTGAAATCGCCAGCATTGAAATCGCTCTAGTTATTCACAATTTTGCTCCATGGGAAATCAAGTTATGGATTGCAGTATTTATCTATGGCTGCATGACAAATTATTTCAGAGTGTTGTGGCTTAAAACAACAAACATTTATTAACTCTGTTTCTGTGGGCCAGGAATCTGCGTGCAGCTCAGGTTATCACAGGCTGCGATAAAGGTGTTGGCTGGCACTGTGGTCATCTCAAGGCCCTGCAGGGAAGAATCAGCTTCCAAGTTCACCCCTGTGGTAGCTAGTAGGATTCAGTTCCTTGCTGGCCAGAGACCTCCTTCATTTCCTTTCCAAATGGACTTCTCCATAGGGTCACGGGTTTCCACTGGAGTCAGCAAGTAAGACAGCAAGAGAGAGTGAGAAGACAGAAATCAGTCTTTTCATAACCTAATCACAGAAGTGACATCCCATTACCTGTGTCTATTTTACTTTTTAGAAGTACGTCACTGAGTCCAACCATACTCCAGGGAATGACACGACACAGGGTAGGAACACCAGAAGACAGGATCATTGGCAGTCATTTTTAAACATTGGTAGTTTATTGTGTTTGTTAATGAAGATTAATTTGTATAGTATCCCATTGTGGAAAAGTTAGGTATCAGGATTATTTAATAGTGAAATCTTTCTTCACAGTGGCTTAATCTGGTGGAATGCTTTTTGTTCTAAGGATGTTTTGCTTGTGTGATTTTGCTCTGTTGAACTTTGTGGTAGCCATTGCTGAACACATTTCTCCTCATTTGCTGCAGAGAAATCCCTTGTTTGGAAGTAGATTCAATATCTAAAGAATATCATTCTTTGTGTCCTAGATGAACATAATCACAAGGCAAGAAAATAAAAGTATAAATTGTATTTTCCCCTTATAGCTACTTCATGCTAACTAAATAATGCCAAGTCAAAATATGTAGCATTATTAACTTGACAGTGAAATGTAAAAGCTGCATTAATAACGACTATATAGTTTATGCTTTTCCAGGAATAGTGACTATAAGGCTAATGAGATTATGGCAGCTCCTCTGAAGTGTCTGCTTCATTTACCCAACTTTCCTTTCTCCAGCTGATGTTTAGGTTAAAGATCTTACTCCATGCAGAATTATTTTCTTTTTCGTAAAATTTATTTCCACTTCAAAAAATAAAATAGTAGTCAAAAGACAGCTTAACAAATTATGGAAGCATTACTCTAAAAAAAATTCTGTTCAGACACATTTATCTCATTTAATCCTAAAATAATCTCAATTGTTTCTCCAGTGTTCAGAAAGATACATAAATGAGCACAGATTGATTAAATGACATGACCAAGGTCTCCTTGTTAATGAAGAAAATGAAGAAAAATTTAATCCTATTCATATCTCATAAAATTAAACTCCATATTCTTTTTTTATTTTTTTTATTTTTTACCTTTAGCATTGATAGAGAAACTTCTTTGCCATTGCTATAAAAAGGCAGCCATTTTTGAGGCTGCCTACTGCATGGATAATATGATTTGTTGAGTTAATTTGTAGTTACTTTAACTTGATAATTACTTTTCTATTCATTACTTTTCTTTTAAAAAGTACTTTATTGGGTTTCCAGTCAACAAAGATGGTGGCATAAGACACTCCAGAGTGTAGTCCCCCTACAGAATCTTTAAACAACTAGTAAAAATTAGCAGGGCCATCTTCCTCAAAATGGCAGAAAATAATTAAAATGTTGCAGTAACTGGGCAAGTGCCAAATCAAGAAAAAGCAGCTTGAAAGATGGTAGATGAAGCTCACGATGTCCTTGCTAACCCCTCCCCCAACCACTCTCCAGCACAGTGTGGAGTCAGCCTGCACTCCTACTGTGAATCCTTGGCCTTATTCCAGAGGCAGCAGAGTAATCCCTATGCACATACTGGGGTGCCTGCATATAAGTGCCAATATATCAGATGGAAGCCTGAAAGAAGGAACCAGGAAACTCATCTTGAGCTCACCCACCCAGAATTTGTGGTAAAAGTAGAGAATCAGCTTGCAGACAGCTAAAGAAGTGTAAGAAACAAGTCAAAGTGGCCTGAGGCAAAGGACAACCTGTATTAAGTCATACAAAAGCATCCAGGAGGGGATGAAAGTCTATTTCAGAGACCATAGAGGAGGGCGTTCAAATTCTGGTTAATTGGGTGAATTCCTAAGGTCACAAACAAGCACAAAGCCCAGGACAAGAAGCAGGCTCCACCTAGGCTCAGATAAGACAGAGAGGACCCTGTACTTTGCATTTACCTTGGGCTGATATTCTTGTTAAGAAGGATAAACTCTGAAGGAGTCTTTGCAAATACTTGCAAAAGTGCTTTTTGCTTTGATTTGTTTCATTTTATTAGCTTTTAGTACTCAAGAAAAATCTCTGTCATATCATTATCTGGATACAAACATAAAGAACAGACAGCTTAGGGACTAAATCACAGAGTTAATACTTTGAAATATTAAGAAGTACAATATGCAACAAAAGATTATAAGACAAACAAAGAAACAGGAAGTGATGGCCCATCCAAAGCCACATGATAAAAATCCCAGGAACCATCAATGAAGAAGATCAGACTTTGGACATACTTAACAAAGATTAAAAAAAAAAAATCTTGAATAAGATCAAGGAGACAAAGGAAAACACAGTAAAAGGACTACAGGATATCAGGAAAACAATGAATGAACAACATTATAATCTCAATGGAGAGATAGATATTTTTAAAAAGGAACTGAACAGAAGTACTGGAGTTGATGATCACAATAACGGAAATGAAAAATTTCCTAGAGGGTTTCAACAGCAGATTGGAGCTGGCAGAATAAAGACAAGACAATTGAAATTATTCAGGTTGAGGAGCAGAAAGAAAAAAAGAATTAAAAAGGGGGCACTATCAAGCATACTAATATATGTATTATTGGAGTCCCAGACAAGAAAGAAAGAGAGAGGCAGAGGGAATATTTTAAGATATAATGGCAGAAAACTTCCCAAGTTTAATGAAAGACATGGATGTTCACATGAAGAAGCCCAACACCCCCAAAACAGGATAAACTCAAAGAGAAACACAGACACAGAGTAATCAAACTGTCCCATGCCAAAGATAAGAAGGCAGTTCTGAAAGCTGCAAGAGAAAAGCAATGAGCTTTGTACAAAGGAACTCCAATATGATTGTGTCAATTTCTCATCAGAAACCAGGGAGGCAAGAAGAAAGTGGAATAAAATTATTTATAGTGCTGAAAGAAGACTCTTGCCAACCAAGAATTTTATATCCAATGAGACTTTCAAAAATGAAGGAGATATTAAGACATTCCCAGATAAAAGCTGAGTGAGTTCGTCACTACTAGACTTACCATAAAACAAATGCTAAAGGGAGTTCTTCAGACAGAAAGGAAAAGACACTAGACAGTGGAACAAAGTAGCATAATGAAATAAAGACCTCTGTTAAAGGTAACCATTTGGGTACTTATAAATACCATTACAATTGTATTGTATTTTTCGGTCTGTGACTCCACCTTTTATTTCTTACTAGTTTTAAAATACAAATGCATAAAAGTAATGATAAATCTATAGTTTTGGACACCATACACTACATAACGATATAATTTGTAACAAGTACACCAAAAAGGTGTGGGAATAGAAGGGTATAGGATGAGTTTATATGTATGCTACTGAAGTTAGGTTGGTATCAAATCAAATATGATTGTTATAGATTTAGGATGCTAAATTTTAACCCCATGGTATCCAGAAAGAAAATATATGAAGAATATATTCAGAAAGAAATGAGAAGGGACTCAAAATGGTACACTACAAAAATCAAATAAATATGAAAGTAGGAATGAATGGAAGAATTGAGAGTCAAAAAAGGTATAAAACATATAAAGACAAAATAGCAAAATGGCAGAAGAAAATTTTGCATTATCAGTTGTTAATTAAAATGTAAAAGAATTATACTCTCCAGTCAAAAGGCAGGGATTGGCAGAAGGATAAGAAGCATGACTCAAATATATGCTCAACATCATTAGCCACTGGGGAATTTAAAATGGAAAGTACGGGGAGATACAATTTCACATCCATTAGAATGACTACATTAAAAAATAGAAAACAAGTTCTGGAGAGGATGTGGAGTAAGAGGAACACTCATTCAGTGTTGGTGAGAATATAAAATAGTGCAGTGTAAAATGGTGCAGCCACTGTGGAAGACAGTTTTGTGGTTCCTCAGAAGGTTATGTATAGAATTACCATAAGATCAGGCAGTTCCACTTCTAGCTATATACCTCAACGAATTGAAAGCAGGGACTTGAACAGATACCTGCATATTGATGTTCATAGCAGCATAATTCACAATTGCCAAAAGATGGAAGCAACTCAAGTTCCCATCACCTGTGAATAGATAAACAAAATGTGGTGTATAGACTATTTTACTTTACTGCTTTATGATATAATTATAATAAATGACATTTGTTTAGTACCTTATTATTTTCAATGCCTTGAAATACTAATATTCTCGAAACCCCATGTAGGAGGAATTAATATAGTAATTTATAAGTGACAGAATTATCAGAGAGATAAACAGAATTTTCCAGGATTTCACAGCTTTATGACTTTTTTAAAAATAAAATTTTATTGAAGTATATCATTCATACATGAACTTACATAAACA
>JAQZBX010005689.1:11421-55669 GCA_029593785.1 Cabassous unicinctus
CCCCCCCCCCCCAAACCCACCCAATTATTAACACCCTGTATTAGTATTATATATTTGTTATCATTCATGAGAGAATGTTCTGTTAAACACAGTCCATTTTCCACCACTGGATTCCCTGTGTTATACAGTCCCATGTTTTATACAATCCAATCAAAGAAT
This sequence comes from Cabassous unicinctus, assembly GCA_029593785.1. Lineage (NCBI taxonomy): Eukaryota > Metazoa > Chordata > Mammalia > Cingulata > Chlamyphoridae > Cabassous > Cabassous unicinctus. The sequence continues at coordinate 11,581 of JAQZBX010005689.1, forward strand.
ATACTCAGTGGTTCTCTGTTTCATCAGAGTTGTGCTGTCATCTCACACAATTTTAGAACGTTTTCATTGCTCCAAAAGGAAAAACCCCATACCCCCTTATAACTCCCTATTTTTGTCCCTTAGAATTGAAATATCTTCTTGCCATTGCTGCAAAATATTACAATATTACTGTTAACTATTGTCCATAGGTTACATTAGTTGTAGTTATCCCAAGTATCACCACATTCTTGGCACTTTGTAAAAGAAGAGCATTCTAAAATTTATACAATTCAGCATAATCATCAAACACAACTGAATCACTATGTTATACATTCCCTAGATTATTCTCTAGTTTCCTTTCAATTGACATTTACATCCACAGAGTACCTACCCCTTTCAGCCACAATCACATTTATAAATCAGCAGTGTTAGTTATACTCACTATTATGTGTTAGTATCAACTCTATTTGTTTCCACATTTTTACAATAAACCTTATTAAAATTTTTACATACATTAAGTATCGGCTCTCGTTCTCAACACACATTCTATTTCCTAGCATCCTATACTCTGGAGTTTACTTCCATGAGTTTACTCATTGTATTTAGTTCATATTAGTGAGACCATACAATATTTGTCCTTTTGTGTCTGGCTTATTTCATTCAACATAACATCCTCTAGGTTCATCCATGTTGTCATATGTATCCCGATTTCATTTCTTACAGCTGAATAGTAATCGATGGTATGTATATACCACATTTTGTTTATCTTTTCATCTGTTGATAGACACATGTACTGGTTCCATATTTTAGAAATTGTGAATAATGCTGCTATGAACATTGGTGTGCAAATATCAGTTCACATACTTCTTTCAGTTCTGGATATATTCCTAGTAAGGAGATTGCTGAATCATAAGGCAGCTCTATATTCAGCTTCTTGAAGTTCAGCCAAACTGTATTCCACAGACGCTGCACTATTCTGCATTCCCATCAACAGTGAAACAGTATTCCTGTTTCTCCACATCCTTTCTATCACTTGTAGTTTTCTTTCTTTCTTTCTTTCTTTTTTTAATAATTTCCATTCTATTAGGTGTGAAATGGTATCTCATTGCAGTTTTGAGCTGCATTTCCCTAATAGCTAGTGGTGTTGAGCATTTTTTCATGTCCTTTTTGGCTATTTGTATTTCCTCTTTAGAGAAATGTCTATTCAAGTCTTTTGCCCATTTTTAAATTGGGTTGCCTGCCTTTTTTTGTTGAATTGTATGATTGCTTTATATAACATGGATATCAAACTCTTATCAGATATGTGATTTCCAAATATTTTCTCCCATTGAGTAGGTTGTCTTTTTACCTTCTTGACAAAGTCTTTTGAAGACCAGAAGTATTTAATTTTGAAGAGGTCCTATTTATTTTTTTTTCTTCTGTTGCTCATGCTTTGTGTGTAAGTTTTAAGAAACTGCTGCCTACCACAATATCTTGAAGATGTTTTCCTATATTTTCTTCTAGGAGTTTTATAATTGTAGCTTTTATATTTAGGTCCTTGATCCATTTTGAGTTAATTTTTGTGTAAGGTATGAGATAGGGGTCCTCTTTCTTTCTTTTGGATGTGGCTATCAAGTTCTCTCAGCACCATTTGTTTGATAGACTGTTCTGGCCCAGCCTTGTCAAAAATCACTTGACCATAGATGTGAGGGGCTATTTCTGAGTTCTTGATTCAATTTCATTGGTGAATGTGTTTATCTTTATGCTAGTACCATGCTATTTTTTTACCACTGTAGCTAAATAATATGCTTTAAAATCAGGAAGTGACTGTATTTTTTCTTCTTTATTTTAAAGATATTTTTGGCTATTCAAGGTCCCTTACCTTTCCAAATAAATTTGATTATTGGCTTTCCATTTCTTTAAAAAAGGTTGTTGGGATTTTTATTGGAATTGCATTGAATCTGTAAATCAGTTTGGGTAGAATTGATATCTTAACAATGTTTAGCCTTCCGGTTCATGAACATGGAATGCCTTTCCATTTATTTGTCTTCCTTGGCTTTTTTTAGCAATGTTCTGTAGCTTTTTGATAAAAGTCCTTTATGTCTTTGGTTAAATTTATTCCTAAATATTTGATTCCTTTAGTCTATATTATAAATGGAATTTTTTTCTGATTTCCTCCTCAGGTTGCTCATCAGTAATATATAGAAATGCTACCAATTTTTGCTCATTTATCTTGTTTCCCACTACTTTGCTGAACTTGTCTATTAGTTCTAGTATCTCTGTTGTGGGTATTTCAGGATTTTCTAGATATAGAATCAAATCATCAGTGAATAGCAACAGTTTTACTTCTTCCTCTTCTATTTTGGTGGCTTTTATTTCTTTGTCTAACCTTGTTGTTCTAACTAGAACTTGTAGCACAATATTGAATAACAGTGGTGACAGTGGGAATTCTTGTCTTGCTCCTTACTTCAGCAGGAAAGCCTTCTTTCAGTCTTTCACCACTGAGTACAATGCTCACTGTGGGTTTTTCATATACGCACTTTACCATGTTGAGAAAACTTCCTTCTATTCCTATCTTTTGGAGTGTTTTATCAGGAAAGAATGATGTGTTTTGTTAAATGCCTTTTTCTGCATCACTCAAGATGATTATATGATTTTTCTTCCTCAATTTATCAATGTGGTTTATTACGCTAATTGATTTTCTTGTGTTAAAAAATCCTTGCATACCTGGGATAAAACCCACTTGATCGTGGTATATAATTCTTTTAATGTGCTGTTGGATTCAGTTTATAAGTATTTTGTTAAGGAATTTTGCATCTATATTCATTAAAGAAATTCATCTGTAATTTTCTTTTTTCATTGTACCTTTATCTGATTTTGGTATTAGGGTGATGTTTGCTTCATAGAATGAGTTTGGGAGCATTCCTTCCTGCTCAATTTTTTGGAAGAGCTTTAGCAAAATTGGTATTAGATCACCTTTGAATGATTGTTAGAATTCACCTGTGAAGCCAGCTGGCCCTGGGCTTTTCATCTTTGGGAGGTTTTTGATGATTGTTTCAATCTCTTTACTTGTGATTTGTTTGTTGAGGTCTTCTGTTTCTTCTAGGGTCAGTGTAGGTTCTTCATGTGTTTCTAGGAATTTGTCCATTTTGTGTATGTTGTCTAGTTTCTTGGCATACAGTTGTTCACAGTATCCTCTTATGATATCTCTTAATTCTTTGGGGTCAGTGCTAATTTCCTCCCTTTCATATCTGATTTTATTTATTTGCATCTTCTCTTTTTTTCTTTGTCAGTCTAGCTAACTGTTTGTAAAATTTGTTGATCTTCTCAAAGAACCAACTTTTGGTTGTTGAGTCTATTGATTTTTTGTTCTCAATTTCATTTATTTCTGCCCTGTTTATTTTTCTTTCCTTGGCTTGGTTTGGGATTATTTTGCTGCTTTTTCCTAGTTCTACCAGGTGTGCAGTTAGGTCTTTGATCTCTTTTTTAAAATGTAAGCATTGAGGACTATCTGTTTCCCTTTCAGCATTTTCTTTGCTGTGTCCCTTTGGTTTTGTTATGTTATATTCTCATTTTAATTTGTCTTAAGATATTTACTGAATTCTCTTGCAATTTCTTCTTTGACCCACTGATTATTTAAGAGTGTTATTTACTCTCCATATAATTGTGAATTTCCCCCCTTTTCATCTGTTCTTGATTTCCAGCTTCATTCCATTATGGTCAGAGAAAGTGTTTTGTATAATTTCAATCTTTTTAAATTTATTGAGAACTGTTAGCCTTATGGCTTTTTTGATTATTTTTAATGCATAATTTCTGAGGACTTTTTTTTCTTTCAAAAATTTTGCACAAGTCTGTGGAAAATATGCTTCAATTGTTTCTTCTGATAACCATTTGTAAATCATTTATATGTATGGTCTGCAAACATGTACATATGTAAAACTGAAAACATGGGACAGAATTGTTTTATTCTAAATCCATTCAGTCTTTCCTAATAACACTATCTCCTGAGTTGAGCTGAAAACAATTGGGGTATATTTCTGCTGAGACTGTTTAGTGAATAACCCAGCCATGGAACTGTTGGAGCTTGATTCCACTTGTGGATGATTAAGGTACTTCTATGATCTTTTTCTCACTGGCACGGTTCTGTTACCGGATTTTGTCTAGGTTCTTGACTATGTGCAGAAATGAATTTCAAGAGCATGTCACATTGATTAGGCCAGTAATTTATTAAGGTAGGGAGATAAGAGAAATGGGAGAAAATAACAGATCATAGATCCCAGGTAGAGAGGAAGGGGCTGAAAAGTGATAAAGAGGACCGATTTACCAGACTACAATTTACCATTATAGATTATAATTGCCCAGGTTTTACTTGCGTGTTGCTCTATGCAGGGGGGACATGGCGAGAGCAGGGTGCAGAAGGCGAGAGAGAGAGAGACGGGGGCGGGGGGGGGGCGGGTTTCGGCCCACCAAACACATGCCTACCACATAGTAAACCCAAGCCCCTGACCACTCACAGGGGCATTTGCACTTGCTTTTTAAACCATTAATTATTCCACCCCTTTGCTAATGACAAGGAAGGAGTTCCAGCTGATTGCTGTTTTGATTGATTACCCCACCCATCAATCCCCCTGGAGGACCCAATTATAATGTCCCTAGAGAGTACCCGGGACTTCTCCTAGCTTCCAGAGGAAATCTTGTTCTGGATGGGATTCTCGTGAGGGTCTTCCAGCAGCCATCTTGAGCGTATCAATATCCACGTGGACCTCTTGCCAGGTTTCAGATCCATCTATTGAGTCCGTATTTTACTAGCTTGCTTCAGTTTTTTGCTCACTCAGAAAGGAACATTTTGTATATTTTTTCTACTCATTTTAGAAATGCAAAGAAACAAGACCACAGTTTGAAGATGAACAGAAAAAGATAAAGGGAGAAAATGGAAGGGAAGAAAGGAATAATTCAGAAGTGGTAAGAGGCAAGGCAAGTCACATGCTGGATTTCTAGCTGTCCACTCAAGATTTAACATCTCTGCAAAAGCAACTGCCTCAATCCTGGTGCTCCATCCACTTTAATATAGCTTAGGCTTATCATAGTGCAACAGTGGTCAGGCCGGTTGTAAAAACTGGGCCAAATAGATTGGAAACAATAGATTGTTTGGCAGAGATAGCTGGTTTTATAGTGAATTGTACCACCCAAATGGCTAAACCAGCTGAACATGTAAAAACTGCCATGTTTATAGTCCAAATGATGAAAAATGGTAGCATATGCCATAAAAAGGTGAGAAAACATCTGGGCTTTTTAGCTTCTTTAAGATCATAGAGAAAAAGTTTTCCAAGTTTTTGCTGGTGTTTTCAGTTTAAATTATGTTTATATGGAAAATAAATTAGATCCTTTTAATGTTGGAGGACTTCATTTACTACCCAATGGGCTGTCCCATCCTGAGACTTGCTCCATCCAACCCTACACCCTACATCTTCCTAAAACACCTATGTCACTCTGTACAGAGACACATAATAGCTTCTTATTCTTCCAAATTAAAAGCTAAATTTCTTAACATTTATTCAAGGTTTTCACAACCCTCACCAACTTTCCGTCACCTATGTAACATTACTTAACTAATATGTAACCGTACCATGTACCACTTAATTTGCAAATCCAGCCGAGTACTTGCCATCCCAACTTAAACATAGACAAACTTCTCACAAAATTACATGTCCAGAACAAAACTTTTGATTCCCAATTCCCTCATCTGTTCCTCCCCCAGCATTCCCACCTCAGTACCTGACAACATCAAGTCAAAAGATTGGAAATCATTCTGGATTCCTGTTTCCTTCACTACCCTTCCATAGTCAACTCATCACAGCCAAGTTACGTTTTAAAGATATTCAAATCAGACTATTTCCCATTGCATTCACTGCTACCACCTAGTCCCAGTTACCCTTGTATCTTACTAGGTGACCATAATAGTCTCCTAAATGCTTTTCTGTTTCCATGCTGTAACATGGGACTGTATAAGATAGTAAAAACTCATGTAAAACAGAAATATGGGTGGTATTGCATATATAAGACTGTTTTTTTTTTTTTTACAAAATATAAATACAAATATACTAGAGAGAAGGAAATGTTAAACCCCTAAAATCTCAAGTTTCACACATACAAAGGAATCTTTAAAATATATATCCAGATTGTATCACTCCCCACTCAGATTATATCACTTCCCATCTCACTTAGATTCAAATCTACATTCTTTACCATGGCCCTAAGGCTCTGCATGCTCTGGCCTCCTCTTTTCTCTGTGATTTCATCTCACCATTCTCCCCTTTGTTAACTATGCTCCAGTCAAATCGGTCTTGCTTTTATTCAGAACATGAATTTAAAAAAGCCTATTTTCTGCTTGTGGACTTTGCCCTTCCTGTGACTTCCGACTGGAGTGCTGATTCCACATATCTTCACGTGCCTGGGTCCTTCTGAGCATTTGGGTTTCAGCTCATACGCCATCTTCCCAAAGATGTCTTCCCTGACCAGCAAAACTAAACTCACGTTCTGGATACTTTCTATCCTATTTTCTTGTTTTGTATAGTTTGCAGAGTTTACCATTGTTTTGTTTTTTTATTGTCTGACTCTATCCACTAGACTATAAGCTCTCTGAGAGGAGGAACCTCTTCTGACCTCTTTGGCCTCTTTGCTGTTATATCCTAGCACCTAGAACAGGGTTGGGCTGCAGCAGGTGCTCCAAGCATGTTTTACAGTTGAATTGAACCTGTATTTAAGGTAAATTGGTCTAGCTACAGGCTCCTGATCATGACGTAGTTTATACTCCTTGTGCTTGTTAAAATTTTTTCTTTTGTTTGAATACCTCATGACTTCTCTTACTGCTTTTGAAAATTCTTCTTATATTTCAAAACCCCATTCAAACACTACCTCTCTCAACTGCTTTAACCCATAGTTATGGCCCCTCCTCTGTAGTCCTATAAGGTTCAATTCAACTTCATTTACAATATTATTTAGATACACATTCCTCCTTATCTGATTCCCATCTGTTTCAAAGGTAGTATTATTCCTGGTCCATAAAAGACAATCTGCTACTGTGATTTCCATATTTTCCCAGATTTTCTATATTTAATTCATAATTACCTCATTTTCCTCTATCTTTAGCATCTCACTGAACTGGTGCTTCTTTCCCCATATAGACATGTTCACTGGATAAGCAAGTCTTGCAGCTCATTCTCCATGTGGTTAACACCCTATCTTGTCTTCCCTTCCTGGGTAAGTCTTGTTCTAGGAGTTGGGTTAGCAAGAATAAGGGAAAAGAAGACAATTTCAGGCAGAAGGAACAAGATGCAGGAACATTTGGAAAGAGCACAACAAGGAATTATAAGTATTTTGGCATGAATTGGGAAAAGTATTCTTTGGAAGTACTCAGTGGTGACCGTGTGGGTGCAGTGACAGTGGCCAATTGAGTTACCCAGATTTAGAATTTTGATGTGAAGTTGGAGCAGCAGGTCAAGGGGGCTGGTGATAGTGGTAAAGTTGATATTGAGGCAATGGATCTAGTGAATAAAGTAAAGCTAGAAGGATTATAAAAGCTGGGGAGAAAATACAAAATGGAGACCTCCATGAAATCTCAGAATTTGTGTGTGGAGGGTGAGAGTGGGAGAGCTGGCACAGTTGGAGCCTGTGGTCAGGAAGTGGGGACATCAGAGTTGAAGATCACAGAGTTAAAGCCCTTCTTCATGGTGTGATTCCAGAAGGACTATGAATTTAAACTGACCTTGAAGAAAGATACTGGCCATAGTCTGAACTGACAAAGAGGTAGGGTAAATAAGTTGACAGCAATGCTATCATAATACAATCATCAAACTTTGGCTATTTTAACCAGAACTTGAAAGACTTAAAGAAAAAAGTATAATTCAATAGGCACCAATGAATAAGTATTTTCATTTTTAGTGAAAGGAGGCTCTTCTAGAAAGCAATATGTAGTTTGTTGGCTTCTTTTTATCCAGAAAGATGAATAAATCCAATGGGTTCCATAATTAAAGAAAATTAAATTTATAATGTATACTGAATTGACCTCTTCAAATTAAGATTAAATGAACTATGAGAATTAAAACATTTTGCTTTCTGTTGATAACTAAAAGGCTACTGAATTTGTAAAAAGGTTATTTGTAAATCTTTGGAAATGAATAGAAATGGTGAAAGCATATCACGGTATTTGTAACTAACAGAGCTATTATATGGGTATAAAAGGGAAAATCTAAGGCCATGTATATTAGTAGAAAGAAAGCTAAAAACTTAACATGGGACTGTATAAGACAGTAAAAACTCATGTAAAACAGAAATGTGGGTGCTATAGCATAAATAAGACTGTTTTTACATAATATAAGTACAATTAGAGAAAGAAAAAGAATAATAGCTATGTACGGCAGAGGAAGCATAAAGAGATTGAAGAGGTGATGAGTTTTGTTTGTTTGTTTTTTGTTTACTATTATTATTGGAATAATGAAAGTGCCCTAAGAATGACTGAAGTGATGAATGCACAAATATGTGATTACACTGAATGTCATTGATTGCACACTTTGGATGGATTTATGCTTTACTAATACGTATCAATAAAATTGACTTGTTAAAAAAAAAAAAAAAAAGAGACAGGCTAATTAGTGAATCCTGGAAAAAAGAATTTATATATAATGCATCTATTTAAGATGTTCCACAAAAAGTAATATTAATAAGTTTTGATGATCCCGGTATATTGATAACAGCCTGAAAAAAAAAAAGCCTACTTATTTCTCCTGGGAGGAAAATGCCAGATTAATGGTGGATAGAAGCCTGCCATTTTGAAATGTCCCTACCACTGACTGCCATGGACCTCTGGAGAGAGAGTTTTGGAGCTCTGGGTTACCCTACCTCCCACGGAGGCTACCCCAAGTATTGGAGAGGATTTCAAGGTGGCCTGACATCATCCAATGAGACATGTGTTATGTTTTTAAAAACACTTTCCTTGAAATATGTTGAAACCATCTCTAATGGTTCCAAATCACACATGCTTAGCGTCATTTGGAAGGAACTTGGATTCACCGATTAATCATAATTAGAGGCCATATAAGAGGAATGAAACTGTTTAGTGAAGAATTGATGGCAACTGGATCTAATAATGGAGGAGAAAATGCCCAAAAGGACTATTATTGGGACAAATGAAAAAATTGGAATATAGACTATGTGCTTTATATCAGTGTTAAATTTCTTGAACTTGTTAACTGTACTTAATAAGTGAATATCCTTGTTTTTAAGAATTATACACAGATGCATTGTGTTTAAGGAGCATAATCTATGTAACCTACTCTCAAATGTTTAGAAAATAGACAGATAAAATGATATCACAAATGTTGCAAAATGTTAAGAGTTGGTAAATCTGGGTATCTGGGTAGGAGGTATATTGGAGTATTATTCTTGTAACTGTCCTGTAAGTTTGAAATTATTTAAAAATAAAAAGTTAAAAATAGTTTAAAAAAAGAATGCATGATAAATTCCCCTATAGGTTATTGGGGTAATGTAAGAGATTAATGATATTATTTACAGTCTCTCAGAGGACTTGTTTAGTCACCAAGTTGTGGGTTGCTGCAGTTTAATGTTACTTGTCTTCTAAATCACTGATGCTGTGCTGTTGTGAGTATAAAATGTACAAAGCTAAAATGGAGAGATGGAGTTCTCAAACCATCATATAAAAACTTCTGGTATTTCAGTCTCATGTCATGTATCCAGTTGTATGTGCATTTTAAACAGTCCAAAGAACATTTTCTTCATTTTCCATTCACGAGACTGTGATTTCTGGTACAAAGAGCACAGCAGAACTGACTGAAATTTGTGGTGCCTGAAGATCTTCAAGAGAGCAGTTTCTGAATGATTTATGACTTGATAACTGATAGACTCAGCCATGCAGGACATTTGTTTGTTGCCTCTGATGGTTTGGATCTGTTCACTTGTAAACAAATTCTTTTTGAATAATAAAGATCATCAAATAAAACTTCATGGTAGTGCCCCAGAAGCTGGCACTCTTTTAGCAGTTAAGCTGTGCTCTCAAGATTTATAGAGAACTGCTGATTGTAATTAATTGAAAACACTTAGAAGTTAAACTTTAAATAAAACACTTGTACCAGAAAACAGTCTCAGATTTTATGTATGTATTTGTTTGTTTTTTTGATTATGTATAACTGTGGCCATGGGAAAATTTCAAACCAATAAATCTAACAAACAATCTTAGGGAACAAAGGAATCTTAGTGGTTTAAGTAGAATTTAAAATATTTGGTTTGATAAAGCTGCCTATTCTCTAAGAATTCATTTTGAATCTTCTGACTTACCTAATTTGATGGAAAATACATTTCTTTTAAAAATAGTCTTATCATCACTGGTCTGGGTTCTGATACCTAGGGGATGAAACAAGTATCACCTTTTTTTCTGCAATGGAAAATTTTTTCTGTCTTAGCAATCTTTAAAGTCTTACAAATCTATTAGCCCTGAAAGCCATTTCAGAAAACCTAGAAAATTCAGTAAAAAACGGCTTAAAACATTCTCATACTCTAATCCACACAGAGACAACTATATATTCCAACCAGTTTGGTACAGATATATACCTTCATATATGTTATGTTATGACCTTATGGTATTGTAGCTTATCTAACTACCAGCTATCACTGTCCATACCTTTAGCCTGTGTGTGGAGCCTGAGGGTCATACATGTGTACTCTATGATATATTATGTTCCTGTCTACACTTCATAATTTTTTCCTCATGTGTCTTTTCCATCTTCCTCCTTCCCCTCCATTTTCTTTTTTGTTCTCCCTCTTAACTGTGTGATCATGGGCGAGTTACTTAATCTCTGTCTTACTTTTTCAAATTTACAAATTAAGGTTGCTGTGAGTAAATGTGGGGGAATGGCATACATGCAAAAATAGCTGCTTTTTGTCCCTTTGGTGTGGAAAACCTGCCTTCTAAGAGCTGGAATACTTGGGGCGAGGCATAGATAACACTGAGAAGTTATGGTCACCCAATGGCCATGCACATGAAATGATCTACTTGGAACATGGCGTAGTGACAAATAAGTCTTTTCTAAAATCTAGGCAAACAGGTTTAGTGCATGTTTATTGTGATTTTCCTGTGGTATACTCTCTTCTCCACTAAGGCTGTTTATCATTTCCTGTGGTATACTCTCTTCTCCACTAAGGCTCTTTATTTTTTCTCTGTGTTTAATGTAAATGATATATTTTCCATCCTGGTTATAATACCTTTTGTTTTAAACTGTGGAGATTACTCTGACTGTGTTAATACTGGTCATTGGCTTTTGGGCTCATCTCACACAGCTTTTGTTCACTAAACTGGACCAAGACAATGACAGCAGTTCTCCTCATTAATCACTTATCTTGATGCTGCAGGGGCACCCTCCAGTGACTTACCATGGGTGTGAAGAGTTCAGTGTTGATCTTTCTCAGAAGTGTGCAGTCCTGACAGTACATTTTGTTTTGGCTTTCAGTGTTGGGATCAAGAACATTTCAAAGGACTAGAACACAGGACTTCCATAACTCCATAGATTAGTGGCACCAAGAAGATCTGCCCAGGTAACTTTGTTTCAAGAAATTTCAGTAGCTCCAGAAGCCAAACTCATGATGTTAACACATTTAATGAACTAAAATGAATGGAGGATTCAAAATAGAGGGCAGAAAGGAACAAGGGTTCCTTTTTTATTCTTTCATAAATCTCAATCTCATCTTGAATTATGCAAATTGAATAGGCCATGCATGCTGAAAGTGTTTGCTGCTGACATGGCTAAGTTAGAACTGGCACATGATCCAGTAGTAGAAATGAACTTCTGTCCCAGTAAATACAATACATTGCTTAATCTTGGAGTGGCCTTGAAAGCCAGCAGCAGAACAGTTGCCTGGTTGGCAAATGTTCTCAGTGATTGCGTTGGTTTCACTGAAAAATGTCAGCCTCACCCCGAGGACCATCTGTGATGCAGTTAAGTGGGCAATAGCAAGCTTAGGTTGGGCCAGCAAGGGGTCAGGAGAGAGCCAGACAGATGTCAGGATCTGCATCAAGCCAGTGATTTGGGAGCCAGGAAATGAAGACCAGGGAGACAATAGTTTACTGTGGCCAAGAACAAGATGGAGGTTAGAAGGCCAGCACACTGGACAGGGTTAGGGAGGAGCAATCAGGTCTAGGAGGTAAAAGATGAGAGAATCAGTTCGGAAGGCAGACCACTGGCAGATGCAGTAGAACATAAGCAAACAAAACACAAGTAAGAATCGAACCAGAAAATATACAAGCCATTTATGGTCTTTGGTACTTCTTTGTCTGGCAAGGTTGGGCTGGAAGTATTTTACTAAGTAATTCCAGGGAGCTAGAGTGATGTGAAGGAGCAAAGGTGGGTTTGAAGTCAGGTTCCAAATTCCTGCACCCTCTACTTGTCCTTAATCGAGCCATATAATATCCCTTAGCTTTAATTTCCTTGTTTATTAAATGGGAATACGATCACCCACCTTCTTTGGGTCTTCTGAAATTATGACCATTTTCTGATAATTCTCCTGTACACTTAAGATTTGCATATTTTTTGATTATATAGTATGCCTTAATAAAATATTAAAAAATATATGCATGTATATGTATACATGCATGTATGTGTATACATACATATATGTGTTGCTTTACTTTCTCAGCTGCTGAAACAAATATCATACAATGAGCTGGCTTAAACAACAGGAATTTATTGGCTCACAATTTTGAGACTAGAAGTCCAAAATAGAGGGGTCACCAAGGTGATGCTTTCTCCTCAAAGACTGGTGTTCTGGAGCTGGCTGCCGGTCATCCTTGGTCTCTGGCTTTTCTGCCAGGAGACATCTTCTTTCTCATCTGTTCCCTGGGCTTTCACCTTCTTGCTGCTCCTGTGGTTTTCTCTCTGTCTGAATTTCATTCTGCTTACAAAGGACTCTAATATTCCAGATTAACACCCAACCTGATTCAATTAGGCCACAACTTATCTGAAATAACATCTTCAAGAGATCCTAGTTACAATGGTTCCACACCCACAGGACTAGAGGTTGGGACCTGAACATGCTTTTTGTGGGGGATGTGACTCAATTCCCAACATATATATATGTTATATACCTATGTGTATACACATATGCATGCATATATGTTAAATGCATGTATATATATGCATGGACACATGTGTTTATGTATAATATATTTATATATATATATACTTGGCAGATACTGTTGTTGTTAGGTGTTTGAAAAATGATTGAGGGAGCAGCAGTTGTAACTAGATTCCTGATAAAGTGGCATTTGAACAAGTTGTTTAAACTTGGTTCTACTTAAACCAAGCTTGTTTGGAATATGGTCATTTGTTTTTCTAAACACTGGCAAATGCTGCTTTTCTCTGGGATGGTGATGAAGTTGCAGTTGATCCTACACAACTGTCAAACAGTAAAAATTTCAGGCAGTTGAATGGTTATTTGGACTGCTACAATGAATACCTAGATATCAAACATACATCTTTGTTTAGCTAATTTTTTAAATGTAAATTCTGTTTCTTCAAATTATGTAAATTACCATATTCCAAATTATGTTACATGGGATGATAAGAGGTATTAGTTGAGAAAGCATTCCATGGCCAACTGAGTTTGGGAAACAAACAGATATTTTTAAATTCTGAACTTCTTAGGACTTTTACTCCCCCAATGTGCTTTGTGATTCTTTAAGAGGTGAATGGAATTTTGCATTTTTAAAAAATGGAAACATATTCTCATGGAGCAGGTTGTGGGAACACAGTTTGGGACATACTGATGTAGATTTTTTAAAAATATTTTTTTATTTTTTCTAAAAGATATTTAGATTACATAAAATGTTACATAAAAAATATAAAGGATTCCCATATGCCCCCTCCCCATACCTCCCACTTTCCCCCACATTAACAACTTCTTTCATTAGTGTGGTACATTCATTGCAATTGATGAACACGTTTTGGAGCATTGCCACTAAGGATGGATTATAGTTTACATTGTAGTTTACACACTTTATCACTCAATTCTGTAGGTTATGGCAGGATATGTAATGGCCTGTATCTGTCATTGCAATGTCATTCAGGACAATTCCAAGTCCCGAAAGTGCCCCCATATTACACCTCTGGTGCTGCTCCAGTGGCCACTGTCTCCATATCCATGATATAATTTCTTCCATTGCTAGAATCACAATAAGTCTATAGTATAATACCAGTAAGTCCACTCTAGTCCAAATTTTATTCCCCAATCCTGAGGACTCTGAGATGGTGCTGCCCACTCCACCTCTAATTGAGAGGAGGCTTCGATCCCATATGGCTGATGGATGGGACTCTCTTGCTTGCAGTTGTAGACTCTCTTGGTTCCTTGGTGTGGTGGTTGTCCATCCTTATCTCTTTGTTAGCTGTCCTGGGTGAGTCTGATGAACTGGAGAGTGGGTGTTGCAACTCCACTGAGGCTCAGGGCCCAGCTGGCACATGGACAGCCCAAAGACTCAAGTCTCTTGGACATACACCAACCAACTTCAGCACAAACTGTAGGTTCAAATAGAAGGGACAGAAGAGGCATGTGTAGAGAAGTCCCAGCTGAGTCCAACTCTGTCACACTTGGGAGCACAAACTCCAAAGTAGGACCCACTGGCAAGACACCAAACTCTGGAGCTATCTGCCATGACCATAAGAACTGGGTGTCTCCAGAGTCCTCAGGAACCCCACTATTTGGGGTAATATCTGATATAGATATTTTTTGACCCACTGTTTATGTTGAAAGAGGAGGTTTGGTTGGTTAGTTGGTCTTGGTATTACTCCAAAGTAAGAAATTGTCATATTTTTCTTAACCCTCAGGCCATCATTACAACTTTATTAGAAAATTGGGAATTTGCTTTTGTGACTTGATCCAGTATACTTTAAATACTTGAAGGACAAAGCTGTATCTTATATATAATTGCACTCCCAGCTTCTGCAATTGGTAGGGGCTAAATAATTAAACAATAGGCCTGATCAGAAGTATTGAAAGAATTTCTGTAGATGTTTAATGAAATTATATGAAATATAGGCATTTTGATGAAGTTTTAATTCTTTTTTTTAGTTTTGGCTTGAATTCTTCTTTATTTTTATTTTTTTTTTATTTGAGAGGTTGTGAGTTAACAAAACAATCATGCACACCATACAGGATTTCCATAAATTGCGCTATCAACATTTTTGTGACACATTTGTTACAGTTGATGAAAGAACATAGTCACAATATTACTGCTATCTATAATCCATAGCTTATATTTGGTGTATTTTTCCACAAACCATCCTATTATTCACACCATGTATTAGTATTTTATATTTGTTATAGTTCATGAGAGAATGTTCTCATATTTGTACTGTTAATCACAGTCCATCGTTCACCATAGGTTTCACTCTGTTATATGGTCTGCTTTTTACAATGCATTCAAAGTATATCCTCACTGGCTCTCAGTTTCATCACAGAATTGTGCTGTCATTAGCTTAGTTTATTTCAGAACATTTTCATTACTCCAGAAGGAAAAATCCCATTCCCCTTATACCCCCTCCATTATTGATTCTTATTATTGATATAGTACCTTCTATGCCTTTGCTGTAAAAATATTACGATATTACTGTTAAGTATAGTCTGTGTGTTACATTAGTTGTATTTTTCCATGTATCTCCATATTCTTAACATCTTGTAACAGAGAAACATGCTTGTGTTTGTAGTATTAACCACAATCATCATCCACCACTGAAATCACTGTTATACATTCCTTAGAATATCCTCTAGCTTTCATTCAATTGATATTAACCTCTCTAACCTACCCCATTATACTCACTATAACCTGTTACCATCAACTCTAACCATTTCCCCACATTTACAATCCTTCTTATTAAATATTCTACATACATTCAGCATCAGCTCCCCCTTCTCAACCCACAATCTATTTCCTAGTGACCTATACTCTTGAGTTTAACTCCTTGAGTTTACTCTCATATTTAGTTCACATCAGTGAGACCATACAATATTTGCCTTTTTGTGTTGGGCTTATTCCATTCAACATAATGACCTCAGGTTCATCCATGTTGTCATATGCTTCCCACGTTCACTTCTTCTTACAGCTGAATAGTATTTCATTGTTTATCCATTTTGTTTATTCATTCATCAGTTGATGGACACTCAGGTTGTTTCCATTTTCTAGCAATTGTGAATAATGCTACTATGAACATTGGTGTGCAAATGACTGTTCACATCCTTCCTTTCAGTTCTTCTGAATGTATTCCTAGTGGCAATATTCCATATATTGTTTCTATTAAATATATATTTCTATTTTTTAAAAAAATACTTAGATTACACAAATGTTACACACAAAAATAGGGATTCCCATATGCCCTCCTCCCCACACCTCCCACGCCCTCCCACATAAACAATATCCTTCATTAGTGTGGCACATTCACTGCAATTGATAAATGCATTCTGGGACATTGCCATTGAGCATGGACCATAGTTCACATTGTCATTTACACTCTTTCCCACACAATTCTGCAGGCTATGGGAAGATATATAATGGCATATATCTGTCATTGCAATGCCATTCAGGATGATTCCTAAGTCCCAAAGGAGCCCTGCATTAAATCTGTCTTTCCCTCTTCCTGCCCCCAGAGCCTCCAGTGGCCACTGCCTCCACATCAATGCTGTAATTTATTCCATTGCTAAAATCACAAGTCTGTTGTAGAATACTAGTAAGTCCTATCTAGTTCATAGTTCATTCTCCAATCCTAAGGATACTGGAATGGTGATGTCCACTCCACTTCTAATTGAGAGGGGGCTTCAATCTCATACAGCCAATGGATGGGACTCTTTTGCTTGCAATTGTAGGCTCTTTCGTTTCCTTGGTATGGTGGTTGTCAAACCTCACATCCTTGTTAGTTGTCCTGAGTGAATCCAATTAACTGGAGAGTAGGTGTTGCAACTCTGCTGAGGCTCAGGGCCCAGCTGGCACATGGACAGTCCAAAGATTCAAGTCTCTTGGATGTACAACTACCAACTCCAGCACCAGTATAGGTTCAAATAGAAGGGACAGATGAGCCATGTGTAGGGAAGCCATAACTGAGTCCAACTCTGTCACTCTTAGTAGTACAAACTCCAAAATAGGGCCCACTGGCAAGGCACCAAACTCTGGAACTATCTGCCCTGACCATAGGACCTGAGTATCTCCAGAGCCCTCAGGAGCCCCACCATTTGAGGTACTAACCCCTTTGGCAGTCTATGAGATCCTGATGAGATATGTATAAGCAGTACCTCTGGGATGACCTCTTGACTCACTTTGAAGTCTCTTAGCCATATAAACTCATTTGTCTTTACCTTTCCCCCTTTTATTCGAGGTCTTTTTCCAGTTGCATTGCTAGTTGGTGCTTGGTAGTAATCCCACAGTGCCAGAGAGTCATGTCCCATGCTGGGGGGAAGGTAATGTATTTATATGCTGAGTTTGGCTTAGAGAGAGGCCTCATTTGAGCAAGAAGGAGGCTCTCAGGAGGCAACTCTTTGGCATACCACAACACTAGGATAAGTTTCAATTTCAAGAGCAAAGTCTCACAAGCATAGTCGTCAATATCAAGGGCCCATCAATGGACCATCCTCCTTCGCCAGTATTGTCCCTGGACTTGGGTGAGAGTTCCTGCTACATTAGAGAACGTGACAGAGATCTACAGTCTGGGAATTTAATATTCTCTCGGTTATTGTGTGAATCTCCACCCACTGTGACAATGCCCCATGAACATTTGAGCACATTTTTAACATTATATGTATGTCCAGGTGAGCTTCTTCCCATGATTCCTCCATCACAGATACCCCACACCAATGATCCTTCCCTGCCCCAGTTGTAACCCTTCTGTGATCTAAAGCTTCTGTAAAAATGAAGCCAATAAAATACCCAAATACAATTAATAGGAAAATGAAATAATGTTAGGTTTAGATGCAATAAAACCTAAGAAATAAGATACATAAAGTTTACAGAGAACTAAAACTAAAAATTAAAAAATTGGGATATTAAAAAATAATGAAAAATATTAAAATATTTTTTGACATTTTGCCTCTCATCACTGTAATATCTTTTGTCCTGTATGTACAGTGACATTTTCTTCCATTTATTCCCCAGTGTCTTACTTTTTTTCATTTTGTTTTCAAAGAAGTTTTAGGTCACAGTAAAGTCACACACAGAATGCAGGAGACTCTCATATACCCAACATCCTCCCCCTTTTCCCCCTTTCCGTATTAATACCTTTTTATATGTAGATGGTACATTTGTTACAACTGATATACAGATAGTGAAACATAGCTGCTAACCATGGTCAATGGTTTACATTATGGTTTACATTTTAGACCATACACTTTTATAAATTTTGATGATATTTAACATGGCCTGTGTCCATCACTGCAAGATCATGTAGAACACTTTGATTACCCACTAAATAACCTCTGTTTCATCTATCCTATTCTTCCCTTCGCCTCCCTTCGGGGCAACGGTGAGCACTCAACTTCATTCCTTGGAAGACAAGATTCATAGTTACTTGCAACAACACTGAGGTTTTGAAACACTAGTTTGTCCTCCCCTATTAGGAACCACCCATGATCTCAAGAGACTCCCGCCCCTCTGTTTGAGAACACATCGATCCTCCCCAGGATGGGAATCCAACTCCTTCCCACTCATTATGTGGGTCTCCACCCATTGATACAACACATTATGACAAAATGATCACTTGCACACTCCCTAGAAGCCTGCCCCAGGTGTGCCCTGTCCCCAATGCCTCCTCATCCAACACCCTAAACCAGTAACCCTTCCTTGTCATATTGCCATAAGAGCATTACCAATTTTGTACTTTCAACAACATACCTGCCAATCCCCAGTGTTCACCTGGTCCCTCCCCAAACCCTCCCTCCAGTTCCATGGACAGTCCAACCCACCCTTCCCACTCTACTCACCTGTCAAATCTGCACCACTAAACCCAATAGTATTACTACCCTCCTGTCATATCTTTTCAATGCCTAACTACACAATTCCACCTTATCATCGATTACGCCCATATGGGCATTGGCTCACAACTTCCTTCTCCCTTTCTCTTTCCTGTAAACTTATTTTCCAGACAATAGCTCTCTGAGTCTGCTTGATTTACTTAATTTATATCAGTGAGATCATGTAATATTTGTCCTTTGATGCCTGGCTTGCTTCACTCAACATAAGGTCCTCAAGATTCATCCATGTTATCTTGTGTGTTAGCATTGTATTCCTTCTTAGAGCTGAGTAATATTCTAGGTATGTACCACATTTTGTTTATCCATTCATCTGTTGATGGACATTTTGGTTGAATCCAACTTTTGGCAAGAGTGAATAATGCCGCTATGAACATTGGTGTGCATATATCTGTTCACGTTCTTGCTTTCAATTCTTCTGGGTATATACCCAGCAGTGGAATTGCTGGATCATATGGCAGTTCTATAGTTAGTTTTTTGAGGAACTGACAAACTATCCTCCACAATGGCTGGACCATTCTACATTCCCAAAAGAAGTGGATGAGGGTTCCCATTCCTCCATATCCACTCCAACACTTGTAGTCCTCTGTTTTTTTAATGGCTGTCAGTCTAGTGGGTATAAGATGGTATCTCATTATAGTTTTGATTTGCATTTCCCTAATAGCTAGTTGATGTTGAACATCTTTTCATGTGCTTTTAGTCATTTGTAATTCTTCTTTCGAGAAGTGTCTGTTCAAATCACTTGCCCATTTTTAAATGGGTTGTTTGTCTTTATATTTGAGACATAAGATTTCTTTATATATGCTGGATATTAGGCTTCTATTAGATATATGGTTACCAAATATTATCTCCCTTTGGGTAGGCTGTCTTTTATATTCTTGACAATCTACTTTGAGGTGCAAAAGGTTTTAATTTTGAGGAGGTCCCATTTATCTATTTTTTCTTTTGCTGCTAGTGCTTGTGTGTGAAGTTCATGAAGACATTTCCTATTACAAGGTCCTGTAGATGCTACCCTACGTTATCTTCCAAGGTCTTTATGGTGTTGGCTCTTATATTTAGATCTTTCATGCATCTTGTGTTATTTTTGTATAAGTTGTGAGAGTGTGTTCCTCTCTCATTCTTTGGCATATAGATGTTCAGTTCTCCAAGCACCATTTGTTGAAGAGGCCATTCTCTGCCAGTTGATTGGGCTTGGCAGCCTTGTAAAATATCAGATGACTTTGTATGTGAGGATCTATTTCAGAACTCTCAATTCAGTTCCATTGGTCGGTATGTCTATCCTTGGGCCAATACCATGCAGTTTGACCACTGTAGCTTTGCAGTATCTTTTAAAGTCAGGTAGTGTGATTCCTCTGATTTCATTTTTCTTTTTCAATATGTCTTTGACTATTCGGGATCTCTTGCCCTTCCAAATAAATTTCATAGTTAGTTTTTCCAATTCAGAAAAAAATGTTGTGTTGCTTTTTTATTGGGATTGCATTAAATCTGTAGATTAGTTTGGGTAGGATAGACATCTTAATGCTGTTTAGTCTTCCTATCCATGAACAGGGGCTATTCTTCCATTTATTTAATTCTTCTTTGATTTCCTTTAACAGTGTTGTATAGTTTTCTGTGTATAAGTCATTTGCACCTTTACTTAAATTTGTTTCTAGGTGTTTGATTCTTTTAGCTGCTATTGTAAATGGCATTTTTTTTCTTGATTTTCTCCTCAGATTGCTCATTATTGGTGTACAAAAATGCTACTCAGTTTTGCACATTGATCTTATAACTTATGACTCTACTGAACTCATTTATAAGTTCTAGAAGCTTTGTTGTAGATTTCCTAGGGTTTTCTACATATAGGATCATGTCATGTGCAAATAGTGAAATTTTTACTTCTTTCTTTCCTATTTGGATGCCTTTTATATCTTTTTCTTGCCTCAGTGCTTGAGCAAGTACTTCTAACACAGTGTTAAATAGGAGCGATGATAGTGGATATCTTTGCCCTGTTCCCAATCTTAGAGGGAATACTTTTAGTATTTCACCATTGACTATGATGTTAGCTGTGGGTTTTTTATATATTCCCTTTATCATGTTCAGAAAGTTTCCTTCTATTCCTATCTTTTGCAGTGTTTTTATCAGGAAAATGTTCTGTATTTTGTCTAGTGCTTTCTCTGCATCTATAAAGATGATCATGTGATTTTTTTCTTTCGATGTCTTTATGTGGTGTATTACATTGATTGATTTTCTCATGTTGAACCATCTTTGCATACCTGGGATGAAACCCACTTGGTGATGGTATATAATTTGTTTGATGTGTTGTTGAATATGATTAGCAAGTATTTTGTTGAAGATTTTTGCATCTAGGTTCATTAGAGAGATTCCTCTGTAATTTTCCTTTCTTGTGGAGTCTTTGTGTGGCTTTGGTATTAGGGTGAGGTTGGCATCATAGAATGAATTAGGCAATGTTCCTCCTACTTCTATTTTTTGGATGAGTTGAAGCAGGATTGGTGTTTGTTCTTTCTGGAATGTTTGGTAGAATTCACCTGTGAAGCCATCTGGTCCTGAGCGCTTCTTATTTGAGAGGTTTTTGATGACTGATTCTGTCTCGTTATTTGTGATTGGTCTGTTGAATTCATCAATGTCTTCTTTCATCAATGTAGACTGCTTGTGTGTTTCTAGGAATTTGTCAATTTCCTCTAAGTTATCCATGTTGTTTTCATTCAATTTTTCAAAGATCCCCTTATGATACTCTTTATTTCTGTGGGGTCAGTGGTGATATCCCCTTCCTCATTTCCTTATTTTCTGTATTTTCATCTTCTCTCTTTTTTTATTTGTTGGTCTAGCTAAGGGTTTGTCAATTTTATTGATCTTCTCGAAGAACCAGCTTTTGGTTTTGTTTATTTTTTCTAGTGCTTTCTTATTTTCTATTTCATTTAGCTCTGCTCTAATCTTTGTTGTTTCCTTCTTTCTACTTCCTTTGTGGTTATTTTGTTATTCTTCTAATTCCTCCAGGTGTGCAGTTAAGTCTTCGATTTTCACTCTGTATTCATTTTTGATACATGCATTTATGGCTATGAATTTCCCTCTCAGTACAGCTTTTGCTGCATCCCATAGGTTTTCTTATGTTTCATTGTCATTTTCATTCATTTCAGGTAGTTTCTGATTTCTTTTGAGATTTCCTCCTTGACCCAGTGTTTGTCTAAAAGTGTGTTGTTTAACTTCCATATCTTTGTGCCTAATTTGGTTCTCTGGCCATTACTGAATTCCAGGCTCATTCCATTGTGGTCAGAGAAACTACTTTATAAAATTTCAATCTTTATGAATTCTTTGAGCAATTTTCTGTGGCCTAGGATGTGGTCTATCTTGGAGAATGATCCATGTGCACTCAAGAAGAATGTATATCCTGCTTATTTGGGTGTAGTGCTCTGAAAGTGTCTATTAGGTTCAGATCTTCTAATGTATTGTTCAAAGTCTTTTTTTAAATGTTTATTGAGTCTCTGTTGAAATGTTCTGTCTAATGGTGATAATGATGTATTAAACTTCCTCAGTATAATTTTAGGGTCATCAATTTCTGCACTTAGTTTTTCCAGTGTTTGCCTCATATATTTTGAGACACCTCGGTTAGGTGCATAAATGTTTATGATTGTTCTTTCTTCTTGAAAGATTACTCCTTTTATTAATATATACTGTCTGTCTTTGTCTCTTACAATGGTTTTGCATTTAAAGTCTATTTTGTCCGATATTAATATAGCCACTCCCTCCCTTTTTTGGTTATTGTTTGCTTGTAAGATTGTTTTCCAGCCATTCACTTTCAGCCTCCTTGTGTCCCTGGGTCTAAGGTGGGTTTCTTGTAGACAACATATAGATGGGTCACATTTCCTTATTCACTCTGTCAATCTGTGTCTGTTTACTGGTGAGTTTAATCCATTAACATTCAGTGTTATTATCTCAAGGAATTACTTACATTAGTCATATTTTCTTTGGGTTTATGTATGTCACATGTTGTTTTTATTTCTCTTTTTGTCTCTTTAGTTGTTCTTACACTCTCCTCCAACTCCCTCTCATTTTTTCCTTTCATCCTGCTGCAATCTCTTTAGTATTTCTTGAAGTGCAGGTTTCATATTGGCATACTCTCTTAATTTCTCTTTATCTGTGAATATTTTGAACTCTCCATCATTTTTGAATGCCAGCTTTGATAGGTAGAATATTCTTGGCTGGAATTTTTTTTTCTTTTAGTATCTTACGTATGTCATACCACTGCCTTCTTGCTTCCATGGTTTCAGATGAGAAATCAGCACTTAATCTTATTGAGCTTCCCTTGTATTTGATAGTTCTCTTTTCTCTTGCTGCTTTCAGTATTTTCTCTTTCTTGAGCATGGACAGCTTGACAAGTATATGTGTTGGAGTAGGCCTGTTGGGATTTATACTCTTTGGGATGTGTTGAGCTTCCTGGACATGTACATCCATCTCCCTCAATAGGGTTTGAAAGTTTTCAGCCATTATTTCCTCCAATACTCTTTATCTCCTTTCCCTTCTCTTCTCCCTCTAGGGTGACTATAATGCGTATATTTGTGCATTTTGTGTTGCCATTCAAATTGCTAAGTCCACGCTGGATTTATTTTATCTTTTTGTATATCTGCTCTACTATCTGTTTAATTTCAGATGTACTGTCTTCCACATCACTAATCTTTCCTCTGCTTGTTCAATTCTGCTGTTATGAGCTTCCTGTGTATTTTTGATTTCTTGGATTGTGCCATTCATCACCACCATATCCATTATCTTTTTATGTATGTTTACAATTTCTTCAGTATGTTCTCTCAATGTCTTCTTAATATCCTTAATCTGTTCCTTCACTTCATTAAGTTGGTCCATGATATTTGTTTGGATGGCTTTGATTAGTTTGTTGATGTTCTGCATCTCTTCCTGGTTTTTAGTTTGTTCATTGGACTGGGCCATGTCTTCCTGTTTCTTAGTATGGTTTGTAATTTTTTTGTTGCTGTCTGGTCATCTTTTATCTTGATGGGTTTATTCAATTGTTTAGCTTCTCTCTCTTCTGTAGGGTTTTATTTAGTTGCTGTTTGTGTGTGTGTGTTATGGTTTCTCTTTGACACTTTGTTCCTCTTATTCTGTTTCCTTGCTCCTGTCTATGTTCCCTTGATGGAAAAAGATTAGGGCCAGAGAAAGTGAAAGAGGTAAGAAAAGAAAAAGGGTAATAGTAATAGTAAGAGTAAAAGTTAGAAGAGGATCTGTATAAGACCTTGGAAAATGAATATTTAAATTATGTAAGCAATGTAGAGTAATAAGAATAAAAAATTGGTGTACCAACAATGAAATGGGAAACCGAACAGAAAAAAATATATAGAATGAATTAAAAGGCCAGAATGATGAAGACAGAGGGAAAGAGAAAAGAAAAGAGAAAAAGAAAAAAAAAAAGTTAATAAAGGAAAGAAAACAGGATAGACAAGATAGAAATAAAAACCAGAAACACTGAGGACTGAACAAAGAGAGTTGGAATGTAAGAATAACAGCAGAAAGCAGAAGATGGAAAGATGAAGGAAGGAAAAGAGATTGCGTTGGTAGATAAAATTGATTTACACAGAAAAGGGGAAATCAAGGAAGAGGAAACAATAGCAAACAAGAAAAAAGTCAGTAGCACCTAATTAAGAAAAAAAAAAGAAAAAGAAAAAAAGGGGGGCGTGAACAAAGAGGAAAAAAACCCAAAAACACACAAAAAATGAACACACAAGCCAGCAGTCAAATACAAACTAAGGAGAAACAGCCTTCCCTCTTAGGCCCTTGAGGAGCTTCTTAGGCTGCTGGTGTTCATTATTCAATTACCCTGCAGCCTGCCCTCTGCAGGTTTTGAAGCTGGTTTTAGGGAGCAAACTAAGTTAAATTAAAAAAAAAAAAAAAGTAAACTTTTTTTAGGAAAAATAAGGGACACAAGAGAAGCTAATACAAAAATAATGTCTATGCTTTCTCTGTCCTAAAGTATCAGCTAGCTGTTTGATATCCTGGTGGATCACTGCTCTAAGAGGAGTCAGGAATTGAACTAGGGACCTTGTATATTTAAGGGGAATCTCCTCCACTGTGCTAACCTTTCTCCTTGGGTCTGTTAGCTCTTTAGAAAGCTATCCAGTCACTTTCCCTTGGGCAGGTTTGACTCTTTGCAGTTAGGTAGATTCCTACTGATTAGGAGTCTGTCTGTCCCTGCCCCCTTTCTATTCTTATTGCTTTCTCTCCCAGGGTGGCAGGATGCAATAACCTGTGTGAGCGGATACCCCCTCACCTCTCCTGGTCAGGTTAAGTTGCCTTCTGAAATTCAAATGGGACCCTGGCGACTGTACTCACTGCAGAAAAGTGACTCTCAACCCTCTTCCAGACCAACCCTCCTCCCAAGAGTCCCTAAATAGGCTCTTGGAAGCTTATTAAGCACTTCCTACTGCCTGCCTCCCTTAGCGGAATTGAAATTTTGATAGTTTTCAGCATGGTAATAGTCAATTGCCTGACTCCACCCCCTCCCAGGCCAAGTTTCTCTATCCCAGGGCGGTTAGGTAAACCAGGCTTCCTCAGCAGATTCGCCTCTCTCCTCTTCCTGGTGCCACCTCGAGCTAGCCGGTATGCTCCCCAAAGCTTAAAGGGGGTCCAGGCAACCAAATCCACAGAAAGGAAACCCCTCTCCACCCCTCACCAGAACCTTCCCACTGTCCCTAAATGCTCCTTCCCACTGGGAGGCCTGCAGGAGTCGAGCTCACAGAGGCTTCCTGCCCCGAGGGTGGGGCTTAGTCATCTGCAGTTTCCAGCCACAGACCGAGAAACTCATGGTTTTACCTTGAGCAACCTATCCCCCTGTCCAGCTCCCTCCAGATCAATGCCCTGAAGCCTCCCATTCTGTTCGTTGCCAAAACAGCCCACTTGGGCAGGATCTTACCTCCACTCAGCCTGTCCTGCGAGCGAGATGGTGAGCACCCTTTTAAACTGATGTAGTCTTGCTGCTTCGCCCAGGATTCTATATTTAACTTCTTGAGGAACTGCCAAACTGTCTTCCACAGAGGCTGCACCATTCTACATTCCTGCCAACAGTGAAAGAGTGTTCCGATTTCTCCGCATCCTCTCCATTTGTAGTTTTTTTTTTTTTTTTTTTTTTTTTTTTGATAACGGCCATTCTGTAAGATGTGAAATGCTATCTCATTGTAGTTTTATCTGCATTTCCAAATTAGCTAGTGATATTGAGTATCTTTTCATGTGCTTTTTTTGGCCATTTGTGTATCTTCTTGGGGAAAGTATCTGTTTAAGTCTTTTGCTCATATTTTTTTCTTTTGTTTTCATTTATTGAAGTATATCACTCATACATAAACATACATAAACAATAAGTGTATAGTAATAGTTGTGAATTTAAAAAACAAACATGCATATCACCACACAAGGCTCCCATACATTACCCCACCACCAACACCTTGCATTGTTGTGAAACATTTTTAACTAATGATTAAAGAGCATCCTCAAAATATTACTACTAACCAAAGTATCTTACATTTGGTGTGTTTTTCTCCCAACCCACCCTGTTATTACTATTATTTTTATATCATTTATACATGAACATACATAAACAAAAAGTGTATAGTAAAAGTTGTGAACTTACAAAGCAAACATGCATAACATCATACAGGTGTCCCATATATCAACTCACCACCAACATCTTGCATTGTTTTGAGATATTGTTACAAATTATGAAAGAATATCATCAAAATGTTGCTACTAACTATAGTCCTTAACTTACATTTGGTGTATTTTCCCCCAACCTACCCTATTATTATTTTTTAAATATATTTTTATGACAGAAGTTATAAACTTATAAAACAATCATGCACATGTACAGAATTCCCATACAACACCCCTCTATCAACACATCACACCGTGGTGGCACATTTGTTACAGATTATGAGATAATATCATCAGATTATTACCAGATCCATAGCATATATTTGGCATACTTTTTCCATAATCCCCCATTATAAACACAGTACATCTTTGGCATAGATACATGAATATTACATTATTACTGTTAACCACAGTCCCTAGGTCATTCCAGTTGTATTTTTCCCATGCTTCACCACATTTCCACCACCCTGCAATAGTGGGGTATCTGCTCTAGCTCACAAAGGACACTCTTACATCTGTACCATCAACCACAATTCTCATCCTCCTCTGAGTTTATTGTGTTATTCAGTCCCTATATTATTCTCTAGCTTTCTGTCAGTTGGCATTTACATCCCTAGCCTCCCCTTTTCAGCCAGATTCCCATTTATAAACCAGCTGTTACTCACTATAATGTGTTACCATCAACTCTATACATTTCTACACTTTTACAGTAAAGTTAATTAAAACTTCTATAGATATTAAACATCAGTAGTCCATCTCAGTCCTCCTCTTATCTCCTTTAAAAATCTACCACCTACCACCAGGACTTGAAGATATTTTCCTACATTTCTTCTAGAAGCTTTATGGCTCTTGCCTTTATATTTAGGTTTTTGTTCCATTTTGAGTTAATTTTTGTATAGGGTATGAGATAGGGGTCCTCTTTCCTTCTTTTGCTATGGATTCCAATTTTCTCAGCACCATTTGTTGAATGGACTGTTCTGCCCAAGCTGGATGGGTTTGACAAGCTAGTAAAAAATCACTTGACCCTAGATGTGAGGGTCTGTTTTGTAACCATCAGTTCTATTCCATTGGTCTATGTGTCTGTCTTTATGCCAGTACCATGCTGATTTTACCACTGTAGCTAGGTGATATGACTTAAAGTCCAGAAATGAGAGTCCTTCAACTTCGCTTTTCCTTTTTAAGATGTTTCTGGCTATTTAAGACCTCTTACCTTTCCAAATAAATTTGGTAATTGTGCTTTCTATTTATTTAAAAAATGCTGGTGGAATTTTTTATCAGGATTGCACTAAATCTGTATATCAATTTGAGTAGAATTGACATTTTAATGATATTTAGTCTTCTAATCTGTGAGCATGGAATGTTCTTCCAATTATTTAGGTCTTTTTAAATTTCTTTTAACAATGAATTGCAGTTTTCTGAATACAAGTGCTTTATATCATTGGTTAAGATTATTCCTAAATATTTGGGTTTTATCTGTCATATTTTATTTTCACCACTCTTTTGAGACTTTTAGTTACTTTTACTGATATAATCTTCATTTCTAGACTTTCTTCCAAGCCTCTCTCTCATGTTTTCACTTTTTAGGCTGTATTTCCTGCAAAGCTGGTCTCTTGGTTTTAAACTCTATCAGTTTCTGTTTATCTGTGAATATTCTAAACTACCCTCATTTTTGAAAGACAACTTTGCTGGATATAAGATTCTTGGCTGGATGTTTTTCTCTTGCAGTATCTTAAATATGTCATACCACTGTCTTCTTGACTTCATGGTTTCTGGTGAGAAATTGGCACTTAATCTTATTGGGTATCCCTTGTATGTTATGCATTGCTTTTCTCTTGCTGCTCTCAGAATTCTCTCTTTGTCTTTGGCATTTGACATTCCTAGTATTTGTCTTGGAGTTGGTCTATTTGGATTTATTCAAATGGGAGTATGTTGCGCATTGTGGACATGGATATCCATGTCCTTCAATAAGGTTGGGAAATTTTCTACCATTATTTCTTCATATATTCCTTCTGTCCATTTTCTCTTCTTTTCTCCTTCTGGGACACCCATGACATGTATGTTTGCACGTCTCTTGCTGTCATTTATTTCCTGAGACCTTGTTCTAGTTTTTCCATTCTTTTCTCCATCTCTTCTTTTGTATGTTCGCTTTCAGAGGCCATTTCTTCAAGTTCACCAATCCTTTCTTCTGCATCCTTAAATCTGCTATTATATGATTCCAGTGTATTTTTAATTTCATTTATTGCAACTTTCATTCCCATAAGATCTACTATTTTTCTATGTATGGTTTCAAATTCTTCTTTGTGCTCATCCAATGTCTTCTTAATATCCTTAATCTGTTTAGCCATCTCATTGAATTTGTCAAGGAGATTTGTTTGAACATCTGTGATTCGTTGTCTCAACTCTTTTTATGTCATCTGGAGGTTTATCTTGTTCCTTTAACTGGGCCTTATCTTCCTGTTTCTTGGTGTGTATTATAATTTTTTGTTGGGGTCTTGGCATCTGGATTACTAGATGTATTTATTCTGGGTGCAGTTTCTCTCTTTTTATTTCAGAGCTTTCTTGCCCATTCTCTCTTGGTGGTTGTGTAGTAGAAACCAAGGATGTATATGTTGCTGTAAGCTGTGGGGGCTCAAGCTGCCCTCATTTCCCCAGGGACCTAGGAGACTTTTCCCAACTTTCTCCTTTGCCAGGGGAAAGGACAGAGCCACAGCTGTGTGTAATAACCC
Organism: Cabassous unicinctus; assembly: GCA_029593785.1. Taxonomy (NCBI): domain Eukaryota; kingdom Metazoa; phylum Chordata; class Mammalia; order Cingulata; family Chlamyphoridae; genus Cabassous; species Cabassous unicinctus. Next base: position 40,977 of record JAQZBX010005689.1, read on the forward strand.
AAGTCATGCAGGTCTAGACTGTAGTTGCCCAGAGAGACTGATGAAGCTTCAAGCCCCTTTCTCCCCTGCCTAGGGTGGGTTTGGAGCTGCAGGTGTGGGCAGCAATCTATGCCATGCAGGTCCAAAATAACCACAGCTGCCCCAGTAGACTTCCAACTATTCAGTTGGCCTGCCAAATGTACCTGCAGTTACCCAGAGAGACTGGTGCAGGGTCCACCAGCTTCCTCCCTGCTAGAGGTGGGGCTGAAGCCTAGGCTAGGGCTGCAGGCCGATCTGGGTGAAAGAAGCTGCTCCCTACCATCACTGTCTCTTTTTGCCCATTTTAAATTGGGTAGCTTGTCTTTTTATCGTTGCGTTTATGATCTCTTTATATAACATGGAGATTAAACGCTTATCGGATATGTGATTTCTGAAATTTTCTCCCAGTGAGGAGACACTCTTTTTACCTTCTTAACAAAGTCATTTGAAGCACAAAAGTGTTTAATTTTGAGGCTGTCCCATTTATCTACTTTTTCTTTCATTGCTTGTGCTTTGGGTGTAAGGTTTAGGAAACCATCACCTACCACAAGATCTTGAAGATGTTTCTTAATATTTTCTTCTAGGAATTTTATGGTTCTAGCTTTTATATTTTTGTCTGTGATCCATTTTGAGTTAATTTTTAGATATGGTTTGAGATTAGGGGTCGTCTTTCTTTCTTTTAGCTATGGATACCCAGTTCTTCCAGTACCATTTGTTGAATAGACTGTTCTGACCGAGCTGGGTGGGTTTGACAGTGCTGTCAAAAATTACTTGACTGTAGCTATGAGAGCCTATTTCCAAATTTTCAATTCAATTCTATTGGTCAATATATCTACCATTCTGCCAGTACCATGATGTTTTTACCATTGTAGCTAAGTATTATGCTTTAAAGTTAGCATAATACTGACTTTATTTTTATTTCTAGTGTTTTTTTTTTTTTTTTTTTTTGCAGCTAGTTAGCCTGAGTTTTCCAAGAAAAAACTAACTGTATCATGTGCAAATAATATTATTTTTCTCCTCTTTGTTAAGTTTTTAAAATTCTTTTAATTTCTTTTGGTCTAATTCCATTAGGACATTCAGAAGAGCTGGAAAAATAGTGATGATCATGGGTATGTATGTTTTATTTCTCATGTAAGAGCTAACTAATGCAAAGTCTTTTAGAAGAACCTTTTTGGGTTCTTTGCATATCATTTTCCTTCATAAAAGTTTCATATTATTAATCTGTGTTCAACTAATAGGTTCTTTTACATATTTATTTATTGGGTTTATTCTTACTAGTTTCTTCTTTACCTTTTCCATATTTGTTAAATTTTCCCCCTTCATGATATGAAACTTTAAATACTGTACGTATTCAAGATCCTCTGATAGCTCTGTTTTTCTCCCTTGATTGATGTCTTTTTTGTTTTTTATTTTCCTTCTCTGGTATGGTAGTAACCAATTTACTTTAGAATATTTTAAGATATAAAAAATGTATCTTTATGTTTTAAAACATATATCATCGGTAAAGGTAATGAATCAAATGGAAACTTAAACTTCTCCCCAAAGTGCTATATCCAGACATTTTCTTAGAATGGCCTGAGTTTATGCAAATAGATGCTTCTGAGTATTGGGCATGTTTCTTTTGCCTGAAAATGAAAGGTATTTCCTTAATTGCCTAATAACTTTTTTCTTTCCAACTTCCTAGCTTAATAGTGTCAGTGTCACTCTTTTCTTTAGGCTATTACTTTTCTGACTTTTGCAACTTTAAGTGTGTGATTATCAATTAAAAGTTGCCTAGATTTAAAATTTTAAAGGCCAGCACACACACAAAAATAAAATCCAGGAAGGCTTTATTTGTTTTAAATACAACCTGAATATGCTCATGATCAGAAATAATTTTGTTCCATACACAGTTTCTTGAGGTGATTTCTGATATTATTGCTGACATTCACATTCACTGTCTCCTTAATAAAGGCCAGACATATCTGTAGTAGTTTTAGAAGACAGGATAAGGGGACAGTCAGGAAGATTTGCAGCTGCTGATAGAATCGCCCAGTCTATTTTTATTTCCCCAAACTTAGATTAGTTTTAGTATTAATGATGTTAAAATAACTTGATAATACTTTCAAACATCTCTTAATTTAACTTATGCAAATTTTCCCATTATTTGCATTTTTCTTTCAGATTTGATGTTTTCTTATCTGCTAATATATTGAATTTTTGCAATTTATGTGACATTTTTCCTCTAAATATTCATTCTGCATGGCCTTCTACATGAAGAATATACATACACATTCTACATGACCAAAACTACTTTTTTTATTCCAGAGCTCTAGTCCCTACCCTGAAAAATAAGGTGAAAATGGTGCTTTCCAAAATGTGGCTGAATCTTTTCAGTCCTGTGTGGGTTAGCATAGCCTACACAGTGCAGGTGAAACACGCACACAAACACACACATCAAAAACCATGAGAGTTCTTTTCTCCATTTGGTTTTCCCAGCATTACAAGGAGGAAGTAAAAAACGTTGAGAATGCTTAAAAAGGACCACACATTTCCCAGAGGGACTAGATGGTAGGAGTGAAACTGTGAGATTGCATTAATTTATTACATTTCAGCAAATATTTTTGCACACCTTTCTCAGGTGCTGCATTCTTTTGTGAATTGACACAAAGCTCTGCACTTGAAATCCCCTCCCTGTCTTCTCTGCTGGCTTTCCTCCCACAGGCCACCATACCTGGCTCTGACCCTGCTCCATAGACACTGAAGGCAGAGGTATGAAAATCTCAAGTGGTAAGTATGAGTGCATTTTTCTATGTGTGTTTATTCTGTAGAAATATTGGCATTATAATTCAGGTTCAAATATCTTATTGATTAAGTGGTTTTTGGTTTACTTTACAAGAGAAAAGTTTTGAATATTTAGTTGTAGTAAACAATTTACAAAGTTTCCATTGTAATTTTCAATTGTTATTTAAGAACACAAAAATTTGCACTCGGAGCTCATCTGTTTTCTTAATATGGACACTCTCTAGTCAGAGGAACTCAGAAGAGTGAGCCGATACATTAACAGTGAAGGAAGAAATTGAAGTATGTATCTCCTGTTGGTGTCTGAGATGAAGACAATTCAGAGGGGCAACTTCTAAAGTCATTGAAATAATGTATTTTCTTAAAATCAGTTTCCTGTCATCTGAGTTTGAAACAAAACACTTCATTTCCAAATGATTTACTTTCTTAGAACATGTAATGTCTAATTAATTTTGTCATTTTAATAAAGATGAAGTTCTACTTTTGAAATTCTATTCCAATATACAGTTTGGGAGTTCTAGGTTAAAAGTTATAAATCTATGGCACTAAAGATAGTTTCCTTTCTAATTTTTTTCTTCCCAATTCTTTAATTTCCCTCATCACCTTTCTTTCTCTCCCCACCTTCTACTTTATTTTTCCATAGTAATTGTTTTTCAGTCCCCTATCTTCAGCCTAAAACCATCCCAAAAATGACCTTGTAAGTAATCTTTCTTATGATTTCAGTTGTGGGTTAACTTGTGTTCTTCCCCAAAATATGTTCAAGTCCTATCCCCTGGTCCCATTATTTGGAAAAAAGGTCTTGAAGATGTTAGTTAAGATGAGGCTAAACTGGATTAGGGTGGGCTCTAATCCAAAATCACAGTTATCTTTATCAGAACAGGAGAATTGGACACAGATACAGGTAGGCACAGAGGGGAGAATGCCATGTGACTGTAGAAGAAATTGAAGTGCTGCAGCCGCAAGCCAAAAGGGATACCAAAGATGTCTGCAAACCATGAGAGCCAGGAAGAGGCAAGGAAGGATTTTCCCCTACAGGTAGGTTTCAGACAGAGCATGGCCCTGTCGACAACTTGATTTTGAACTTCTAGCCTCCAGAACTGTGAGATTATAAATTTCTATTGTTTTAAGCCACCCAGTTTGTGATAGTTTGCTTCAGCAGCCCTAGGAATCTCAGAGACACTTTATTCCAAATACATTTCAATTTCCTCCCCTTCCTGAAATGAACATTATTGCCAATCACTAATATTGGCTTAAAGGACAAAACAACCCCACAAAAACCCATGCCATTATTTGAAGGACTCCAAAAGGCACATCTGTGCCTGAAAAATACATCCTTCACTGTGAAATTTTATATTTGTGACTTCTTTTATCTAAGGAAGCAATAAAATGAAGTATGTTCTCAATAGTAGTGTTCAATAAAATATCATCAACCATTAACTTCCTACCCAATATCCAACTAGTTCCCTAGCAAGAGTGTGAGGGAACTGCTTAATTTTGAAGATAGAGAAGTCCAGACATGAAAGCAGGCTGCGTCAGAACAAATGGGATGAAGGCAAAGCCAGAAGGATTCTGGGGTAAGATAAGGACACTGGGAGACTGGAAAAGTGAGATTAAATTTTTGTGTGTGGGGAATTCCCCAAAACAAAACAAATCAGAATAAAACCAAGTCTTGGAACAACTGCGCTGACTTCCAAATTTTGCCCAAGGCTGTGTCAGCTTGATTCATACTTAGCTTTTTTATTTCCAAAACATGTCCTTTAAAATGATGATCACTCAGGACATAAAGCAGCTGGGTCTTATGTTTGGAAATTTGGTGGCCTGGGAACTTCAAATGATAAACAGCTAAATAGAGAGTTCCATGAAATAAATAAATTGTATCTTAAATTAGCCTTGAAATATGTGAGTGGGCCTTAATAAATTCTTTGTTTATGACTGATAAGGTCTTGGGAACTTGATTTCTGACCAACAGAGAAAAGGACTACAAGGATGGGTTATTCAGGATCATTTTTATTGGTCTGAGTGATTAGAGAGCTTTGTAGGAGATGAATTATTTTCAGTGACTAAATTGAAAGATTTGCAAGACAATGATGTCAATATTTGAATATATATGGGAAAATGCTATAAAAGGAAATGGAGATAAAAATGACATAATTTTACGTAATGCCATTCTATCTGGGTAAATATGAGGATGTAGCATTTTTAATGTGCACCATCCTGCCCCAGTGTCTAAACATGCACTACATAAATACTTCTGGGTGTGATAAAGACCCAGCAAAGTACTGATTTTAATTCATGGTGTTTTTTCTATGGGAAAGAAGATAATTTCCTTGAAGTGAGATGGTTGAACTTCCTTTATATTCTTGAAGCATTTTTGTCTTGTTTACTTCTTTCCCTTTGTATCTAATCAGTAACAATTTCTGGCCGTTCTTTGACTTGCGCTCACACACACACATTACTGTTTTTCCATGACCACTGCTACTGCATCTCTTCTGGGGATTATTGCAACTGCATTTTCCTATATCCAGGCTCTCCACATGCTCCACATCTTGGTCAAACTGTGTATTTTCATTCAGTTTATTTTAGCCATTTTGATAGGTGTGAATTAGTGTTACGTTGTGGTTTTACCTTGTGTTTCTCAAATGACTAGTGAACTTGAACATTTTTTTGCATTTATTGGTCATTTAGGTTTCCTCATAGCTTAGAAATCTATCGCCCATTTTCCTATTATGTTGTCTGCCTTTTACTTATTACTTAAAAGAGTGTCTTATTTGTTAGTGATGCAAGCCCCTTGTAGACTTTCTGTGTGGTAAGGATCTTCTCCCAGTCTGTGGCTTGCTTTTTCACTCTTTTTATGGTGTCGTTTGATGAATAACATTTACTAATTTTATCAATCTTTTCCTTCATGATTACTACATTTTGTGGGTCCTGTTTAGGAAATACTTCCTTACATAAAGGTCATAAAATAATCTCTTTATTATCTCCCAGAAACTTTACTGTTAGCTTTCACATTTAGATTCATAATCCATTAGGAATTGATTATCGTGCATGATGTGAGATAAGAGTTGTTCCATCTTTTTTCCATGTGGATATCCAATTGTCATAATACCACTTATAGAAAAGGCTTTATGTACTGCTCTGCATGCCATTTTTACCATAAATCATGTTTCCATATATGTATATGCCTTTTTTTGTGACTCTCTATTCCAATTGGTCTACTGGTTAAAAGCCAAAGCAATGCTGTCTTACCGTCTCAATCTTTATGATAAAGCTCGATATATGATTGAATATGTTTTCCAGGTGTGTTCTTACCCTTCAAGATTGTCTTGGATCTTCTTGGCTCTTAAAATGTCCGTATATATTGTACAATCAGTTTGTTCATTTCCAGGTGCACGCATGTTCATGCACACACACCTCCACATACACACCCTGCTAGGATAATGATTGGGATTGCACTGAATCTTTAGATCAAATTGAGGAGAATTTATGTCTTTTTAATTGTAATTTTTTCAAGTTTTCTTTTATTCTCTGCCTATGTTCTGGAATCTGGACATAAGGAGAGAGCTGGAGACCTGGATTCAGAGTGCAGATTAGAAACCTTTGCCTTTAGCTGTGACACAAGTGCCTTAATCCACATCTTCTTGGCTCCATTCATTCCTCCACGTTCAACAAGAAGTAGTTGCCTGCCTGTCTGGGATGTAGGAGTGATCTTAGGGTCTAAATACTTATAATGCAGATTAACAACACCCCTTTGTGAGCCCCATCTTGTGCCCATGCCTTCAGAGGAGTTTGGCACCTCCAATTTCTGAGCCTTTAAGGGGTTCAGTCATGGTAACTTGCTGGTTCCTTCTTTCCATAAGAGGCAAGTTTCAGTTTTATCTCCTTCGTTTAGTTAGTTATTTGCTCACTTCCCTATTTACCAAAATTTTGCTAATGTCATTTACTTGCTATCTCTTCCATTTATTTCCATCCTTCTGATTTTATATAGATTGTATTTCTTTATTATCACTTTACTGCAGGAGCAAAGAAAATAAGTTTTGGATCCATTTCCTACTCATTGGACAAATCTCACTTTCTCTTAGCATTTGTTCATCAGTTTCTCTGCCTGGAATACTTTCCTTCTGTCCCTATTGATCCAAATACTGCCTATTTTCAAAGTTTTCCCAGGTCTATACAACCAAATTGACCTCTTCTCCTGTGTACTCTTATAGAAAATTAATTATACTATTTTTATATTTATTACCTATTGTTAAAACTGGTCCTACAGATGTAGGAGCAATGTAGTGCAAGGGTTATGTGAATCCACTCTGGAGCCACATTGGCTATCTCTGCCACTTCTAGTAATGTTGGTGCATTACTGAATGCGTCTTTTCCTTTACTGTAAGATGGGCTATTGTGGTGATTAAGGATAATTGTGGGAATTAAGTGAGTTATTATGAGTTAATACATTTATATATAGTAAATACTCACAAATATTGTCTATCATAATAAATATTGGCTACTATCTCATATTTCCAATAATATTTGTAAACTCTTTGAGTAAAAAACTATGCTTTTATGCTAAAAATTAAAATGTGCCTTACACATAGGAAATGTTCCATAAATGTTTAATGAATACATGAATCAACGAATAAATGAAAAACAAAATTGAATGTATTGCCTTAGAAAGAAAGAGACATAAAATTGGTGCATCCAATTCTAGTTCTAATTTCTTTCTAAATATACATTAATTTGTACTGTTCTTACTGATTTTCTTGGAGAGAAAAAAGTACTTTGGGTCTGGATTCATCTGAAGAAACTACAAGTAAAATAAATGAATAATTTATATAAGTACATTTAAATCAGATTTATTGAAACAATTTACATGTAGTAAAATTCACTCATTTTAGCTGTGCAGTTTGTTTTGGTAAATGCATGCATCCATGTACCCTCCACCATAATCAAGATATAGAACATTTCTAGCACCCCAAAAGTTCCCTCATGCCCATTTGTGGTCAGTCCCTTTTCTCTTTCTTCATCCCCTGGAAAACATTGATCTGTTTTCTGTTCCTATAGCTTTCATTCTCTTAGCAGTGTCTTTTACAGAGCACTTTTTAATTTAGATGAAGACTAATTTATCAATTTTTCTTTTATGGATCATGATTTTGGTATCATATCTAAGAAAACTTTGCCTAATCCAAGGCCACCAAATTTTTCTCCCATTGTTTTATTTTACAATTGATAAACTTTTAGATTTTCCATTTAGATTAATGATCCATTTTGAATTAATTTTTTAAATAAATAAATTTTTATTTTTTAAAATTTCTTTTTTTATTTGAGAAGTTGAGTTAACAAAACACTCATGCACACCATACAGAATACCTATACATCATCCCACCACCCACACCTTCCGTTGTTGTAGCACATTTGTTACAAATGATGAAAGAGCATCATCATATTACTGTTATCTATAGTCATAGCTTATGTTTTGTGTATTTTTCCCACAAACCATCCTATTATTCACACCATGTATTAGTATTGTTTATTTGTTTTAGTTCATGTGAGAACATTCTCATATTCGTACTGTTAAGCACAGTCTGTCATTTACCATGGGGTTTGCTGTGGTAAATGGTCCCTGACCTTGTACAATCCATCTAAGTACCTTCACTGGCTCTCAGTTTCATCAGAGTTGGGCTGTCATCAGTTCAATCCATTTCATAACATTTTCATTACTCCAAAAGGAAAAATCCCATATTCCCTTATATTCCCCCATTATTTACCCTTAGCATTGATATAGTACAATCGATATAGCACCTTTTTTGCCATTGCTGTAAAATATTACAATATTACAATATTACTGTTAATTATAGTCTATATGTTACATTAGTTATATTTTTCCATGTATCTACATATTCTTAACACCTTGTCAAATGGAACATTCTTTAATCTGTACTATTAATCACAATCACCATCCACCATCAAAATCACACTATGTTATACATTCTCTAGGATATCTTCTAGCTTTCTTTCAATTGACATTATCCTCCCTAGATGACCCCTTTTAGCCACAATCACATTTCTAAATCAGCAGTGTTGATTATACTCACTGTAATGTGTTACCATCAACTCTAACCATTTCCCTACATTTAAAATCCCTCTTATTAAACATTCTACATATATTCAGCATCAGCTTCCTCTTTTCAACCCACATTCTATCTCTTAGTAACCTATGCTCTAGAGTTTAACTCCATGAGTTTACTCATTGTATTTAGTTCATATCAGTCAGACCATACAACAGTTGTCTTTTTGTGTCTGACTTATTCCACTCAACATAATGACCTCAAGGTTCATCCATGTTGTAATATGCATTCCAAGTTCATTTATTCTTACAGATGAATAGTATTCCATTGTATGTATATACCACCTTGATTAAGTTTATTCCAAAATATTTTATTCTTTTATTTGCTATTGTAAATGGAATTTTTTCTGACTTCCCCCTCAGATTGCTCATTAGTAGTGTATAGAAGTGCTACTGATTTTTGCATATTAATCTTGTATCCTGCTGCTTTGTTGTATTCATCTCTTAGTTTTAGTGGCTTTGTTGTGAATTTTTCGGGATATTTGGGTATGCAAGTTTGTAGTTTTCTGTGTACAAGTGCTTTGCATCCTTGATTAGATTTTTTCCTAGGTATTTGATTCTTTTAGTTGCTATTGTGAAAGGAATTTTTTTTCTTGATTTCATCTTCTGTTTGCTCATTGCTTGTGTATATAAACACTACTGATTTTTGGTGTTGATCTTGTACCTCACCACTTACAGAATTCATCTAGGAGCTTTGTTGTAGATTTCTCAAAAATTTCTGTTGTACGGTCACGTCTTCTGCACGTAGGGAAAATTTTATTTCTTCCTTTCCAATTTCGATCCCTTTTTTTTCTTTTTCTAGCCTAATTGCTCTGGCAACAGCTTTCAGTACAATGTTGAACAGAATGGTGACAGTGGGCATTCTTTTCTTGTTCCTGATATTAGACAGAAAGCTCTCAGACTTTCACCATTAAGCAGGATGTTTGCTGTGGGCTTTTCATACATGTCCTTTGTCATGTTGAGGAAGTTTCCTTCTATTTTTAGTGTTCTAAGTGTTTTTATCAAGAATGGGTGCTGGATTTTTGTCTAATGCCTTTTCTACATCAAATGAGATGATCATGTGCTTTTTTCCATTTGTTTTGTTAAGGTGCATAATATAAGTTGATTTCCTTATGTTGAAATAACCTTGCATACCAGGGATAAATCCCACTTGATCATGGTGTATAATTCTTTTGATGTGTTCTTGGATTCTATTTGCTAGTATTCTGTTGTGGTTGTTGGCATCTATATTTGTAAGTGAAATTCGTCTGTAATTTTCTGTCTTTGTACTTTCTTTACCTGGCTTTGGTAATGGGGGTGATGTTGGCCTCATAGACTGAGCTAGGTAGTGTTCCCTACTCTTCAATTTTCTGGAAGAGTTTAAGCAAGATAGTATTAATTCTTCTTGAAATATTTGGTAGAACTCACCTATGAGGCCATCTGGTCCTGGGCTTTCCTTTGTTGGGAGATTTTTAATTACTGATTCAATCTCTTTACTTTAATTGGTCTATTGAGGTCTTTTCTTTCATCTAGAGTCAGTGTAGTTTGTTCATGTGTTTCTAGGAATTTGTCCATTACATCTAATGTGTAGTTTGTTTGCACAGTTGTTCATAGTATCCTCTTTTGATCCTTTTTATTTCTGTGGGGTCAGTATTAATGCCCTCTTCTCATTTCTGATTTATTTGTATCTTCTCTCTTTTTTCTTTGTTAGTCTAGGTAAAAAATTGTCAATTGTATTGATCTTTTCAAAGAACCAACTTTTGGTTTTGTTAATTCTCTCTCTTGTTTTTTTTTTTCTTTCTGTATTTCATTTATTTCTGCTCTAATCTTTGTTATTTCTTTCATTGTGCTTGCTTTGGGTTTAGTTTGCTGTTTTTTGTCTATTTCTTCTAGTTGTGCAGTTAGTTTTTTGATTTTAACTCTTCTGTTTTATTGAAAGTGTTTAGTGCTATAAATTTCCCTCTCAGAACTGCCTTTGCTTCATCCCATAAGTTTTGATATGTTGTGTTCTTGTTTTCCTTTGTTTCAAGATATTTACTAATCTCACATGTAATTTATTCTTTGCCCCATTGATTGTTTAAGAATATGTTATTTAACTTCCATATATTTGTTCATTTTCCAGTTCTCTGTATTGATTTCCAGCTTCATTTCATTGTGGTCAGAGAAGATGTGTGTATAATTTCAATCTTTTAAAATTTACTGAGACTTGTTTTGTGACCCAACATATGGTCTATCCTGGAAAACAATCCGTCTGAACTTCAGAAGAATGTATATTCTGCTGTTTTGGGGTGCAAGGTTCTTTAGGTTTCTGCTAGTTCTAGTTCATTTATCATGTTTTTCAGGTTCTCTTTACTGATCTATTATCCAGATGTTCTATCTATTGATGAGAATGGTGTATTGAATTCTCCAACAATTATTCTAGATGTGTTCATTTCTCCCTTCACTTTTGTCAGTTTTTGCCCCATGTGTTTTGGTGCACTGTGGTTAGGTGCATAAATATTTCTGATTGTTATTCATTCTTGGTGAATTTACCCTTTTATTAACATATAGTGCCCATCTTTGTCTCTAATAAAAGCTTTTTACTTAAAGTACATTTTGTCTAATATTAGTATAGCTACCCCAGCTCTTTTTTGGTTACTATTTGCATGGATTATCTTTTTACATCCTTTCACTTTCAACCTGTTTGTATCTTTGGGTCTAAGGTGAGGCTCTCTCTCTTATTTAAAGCAAATTTATTGGGATATATATATATATATATATATATATATATCGTAAAATCCATTCAAAGTGTACATTCAGTAGGCTTTGGTATAATCACATAGTTGTGCATTCTTCACCGCAATCAATATTAAAGCATTTTTATTACTCAAAAAGAAAAATACCCTACCCCTTTGCAGTTGCCTTCAATTCTTCTATCCATCCCCTGCCATGTATATCTGCTAATCAAATTCTATCTCTATAAATTTATTTATATTTTTTCATACTTACATTTTATATAAATTGAGTCAAACAATATGTAATACTTTGTGTCTGGTTACTGGTACTTATGAAAATCCTCTCTCTATCTTTTACAGTTGATGAAAAATATTAATATTTTACCATTGACCACAGTCCAAAGTTTGTTTTAAGTTCCTTTAATTCAAATATCACCCTATTATTAACATCTTGTAATATTAACATACACGTGTTCTGCTTCATTGAAGAACATTCTTAAATTTGTACTATTAATCAGGCTCATTGTCTGCAACAGGATTCACTATACCATACTGGCCAATGTTTCAATCTTTAGCTTTTCTTCTAGTGACATACACAACCCTAAACTTTCCCTTTCAACCACAATTATACCCCCATATTGGTGCTGCTAATTACATTCACTCTCATGTGCTATTATCACCTCTATCCACTTCCGAGCATTTACAGTCAACCTTATTACCCCAATTTTTGCTCACTATATTTAGTTTATATTAGTGAGATCATACAATATTTGTCCTTTTGTGCCTGGCTTGTAGCACTCAACACAATATCCATCCTCAAGGTTCATCTATGTTTTCATGTGCATCACAACATCATTTCCTTTTACAGCTGAATAACATTCCATCATCAGGATATACCACATTTTGTTTGACCATTCATCTGTTGATGAACACCTGGATCATTTCCATCTTTTAGCAATTGTGAATAATGCTGGATGAACATTGGTATGCAAATGTCTGTTCATGTCCCTACTTTCAATTCTTCCAAATATATACCTGGGAGTGGGATTGCTGGATTGTATGGCAGCTTTATATTTAGCTTCCTGAGGAACCACTAAACAGTCTTCCACAGAGGCTGCACCATTCTACGCTCCCACCAACAGTGAACAGGTGTTCCTATTTCTCTACATCCTCTCTAACACTTGTAGATTTTTATTTTTTTTTAATACTGGCCAATCTAATAGGTGTGAAATAATATCTTATTGTAGTTTTGATTTACATTTTCCTAATAGCTAATGATGCTGAATATCTTTTCATTTGCCCTTTTGCCATTTGTATTTCCTCTTTGGAAAAATGTCTATTTATGTTTTTATCCATTTTTTAAATGGGTCTTTGTCTTTTTATCTGTAGGATCTCTTTATATATCATGGCTATTAAACCCTTAAAAGTTGGGTTAGGCTGAATTTATTGATATGGGCCCACTAAGAAGAGATTCTGGATTCAGTGTTGTAGCTTGAGGGGTTAGAAAGGGTTTTAACAGTTTGTTTGGGTAGCTGGTTGAAACATGGATTGAAAGATGGCCAACATGACCTAAAGTTGAAGTGCCAGCACTGCCCTGGTATACTGTAGAAGAAGGGCTCCAAAGGCTTAGAGAGACTCAATGTTAGAATGGATTTATCATGTAAGATCTGCTTAGCCACTAAAGGAATGTCCAAGGACATACCTTTCACCAGGACTGTCGGGAATAAATTTGTGAGACTAACTCCATTTTCCTTGAAGAGCTCTGTGATTGCTTTACTCTGTAGGTCAGATATTACCTTTGGAACTGCTGTCACTGAACTGGGATACTTTAACATTATGGGGATGCTCAGAACCCAGGTTGGCTGAAGCCTAGTGGCAGAAAAAGTTGTGCGTGGCTACTGCAATGAACAGCAAACTCAAAGCAGCAATCAAAATAGTCTGAGTCACAAGACCTCTAGTATTAGCTAACAGATCATGGGATGTCTAGAAGTAAAATAAATGGGCAATCTACTAAATTTCTGCTGGATCTGTATAAGCAGAAGAGTTCTAGATCAAGTGAACAAAAGTCTAACTTGCATTACAGAAACAGTCATGGACTCTTAATCAATTCCCAGATTTGAGACAATTTGCAGACCCAGAGCCCTTTGAATGAGGGGAGAGATGGGTCCCCTTAGGTAAGGACCCTGTTACATTGTCCAAAATTTATACTGTTAATCTTGCTCCCAGCCTTCCCCAAAGAAACCTAAGGCTTTTTACCAGGGTAACTGTGCATTAAGGAAAAGCAAATGATGAGCCATTTGGGGCATAATTAGACACTGGCTCAGAAGTGCCATTATTCCAGGAGACCTAAAGTGCCACTGTGGTCCACCAGTCACAGTAAGGGCATATGGAAGTCAGGTGACCGATGGAGTTTTAGCTTAGGTCCATTTCAAAGTGGGTCCAGTTAGTCCCTTGACTCATTCTGTGGTTATTTCCCATTTCTGGAATGCATAATTGGAATAGACATACTCAGCAAATGGCAGAATCCTCACATTGGTTCCCTGACTTGTGGAGTGAGGGCTATCATGGTAGGAAAGGCCAAGTGGAAGCCACTAGAACTGCCATTACATAGTAAGATAGCAAATTAAAAACTATCTAGATCCCTAGAAGGACTATAGAGATCAGTGCCACCATCAGGGAATTGAATGATGCAGGGGTGGTGATTCCTACCACATCCCCATACAACTCTCCTTTTGGCCTGTGCAGAAAACAGATGGATCTTGGCAGATGACAGTAGATTATCATAAACTTGACCAGGTGGTGACTCCAAATGCAGCTGCTGTTCCAGATATGATATCATTGTTTGAGAAAATCAGCACATCCCCTGGTACCTGTTATGTAGCTATTGCTTTTTTCTCAATTGCTGTTAGTAAAGACCACCAGAAACAATTTGCTTTCAGCTGGCAAGGCCAGCAATACATCTTTACTGTCCTACCTCATTTTCGGAGCCTAACAGGTATCTCCTCCAATCTCTTCTGGTTCTTGTTTCCATGCCAATTAGAGACTGGATTTAAAGCCTGGCCCTGTTTTTTTTTTTTTTTTTTTTT
>JAQZBX010005690.1:0-55570 GCA_029593785.1 Cabassous unicinctus
CAACTGAGTTATTATTGTCAGAAATACAATCCAAACAAGCTATAAATTAATAAAACAAAACATGAATTTACTGTTTCAGCTGATCAGGGTGTACAATAATGGAGCCAGCCTTGTAGACTCTGAAGATGAACTTAATGTCACGCCTGTGAATTTTGTTTCTCAATCACTCCTTTTCTCTTGCTCCTTTGTATCTCTCTCTCTCTCTCTCTCTCTCTCTCTCTCTCTCTCTGTCTCTCTCTCTCTCTCCCCCATGTTTTAGCTTTGTTGATCTCAATACACTGGTCTTAATTTTTTCTTTTGCACATGACATTCTTTATGTTTGGTGTGGAAGAAATAAGATGTTGCAAGTAATTCCAAGTTTAAATCATTCCAGCAGAGCAATCTCAAAGGAAGGGGGTGTTCATATCCAGGATCAATATTAAAAAGCCAATGAAAACAGACTATAGGAAGATGGAGAAAGACTGAAAGGCAGAACTAAATGCTCTCACAAAAATAACTGAGAGAGAGCCACAAGCTGTCCTTGGGACCTGCTTTGGGGGTCAGCAGACCAGGAGAGTGCTCCACAGCTCCCAGGAGGGTGAGGGAAATATAGGCAAAGCAAAATAACAAATGTGAGTTACTAAGCACCTGTGGCAGCCAGGAAGGGCTCCCCTCCCTCACCCCTAAGATATGAAGCTTGGGTACAACCCCTAGCTCACTGTAGGTGACTTGAAGGGGAAAATGTCAGCCATTTCAAGGCATAAGAGAGGGGCAATCAGAGTGCTTTTCTTCAGTGAATTCAGCCAGCAGAGTTTGCTTTGAATCACCAATCTGGGGATTCAACACAAGAACACAGGAATGCCAAGACTGAAACACCTCTGTGGAAAGGTGTGATGACTTCCACTATCTGCTGGCTGCTTTTGAAATTGCATGGGCAAAAACTGTGCTCTCTGTAATCACCTGCTGGGAGAAAAATCTGTGCCCAACTAGTGAGAACTTGCCTAATTTTGAAAAGTTAAGCTCAGCAATTTTAAAGACTGGGAATACGTTAAACCAAATATCAAAGAAGAGCTATGAAAAAAACAATAGGCAAGAGAGAGAGAGAAATTGGCCATCAGAGTAAATTCACCAACATATTCAGATACCTAGACATCAGCAAAAAATTACAAGCCATACTAAGAAACAGGACAAGATTACCCAGACAAAAGATCAAACCAAATATCTTGAAGAGATACAGGATTTAAGACAATTAATCAGTGATAATCACACAACTCTCCTAAATCACTTCAATGAATTTAAATAAAATATGACTAAAGAAATAAAATCTATTAAGAAGACAATCAGAGAGCCTAAAGAACAATTTGAAAGCTTACAAATAAAAGTAGCAGGCCATATGGGAGTGAAAAATATGATGGATGAGATTAAAAATTCAGTAGAAGCACATAAGAGCAGATTTGAATTTCTTGGAGACAGAAGGTGACTTCAAAGGCAGAACATCCAAACTGGAAAAGACAGGGAAACAGAAAGAAATGAGAATGGAAAAAATGGAACAGAGTCTCAGGGAATTGAAAGACAATGTGGAATATAAACATGTGCATTATTGGTGTCCCAGAATGAGAAAAGAATGGAAAAGGAGCAGAAAGAATATTTGAGGAAATAATGACCAAAAAGTTCCCAACCCTTATGAAGGACATAAAGATCAATATCCAAGAAGGACATTGCACCCCTAACAGAATAAATATGAATAGACCTACCTCAAGACAGCTACTATTCAGAATGAAAAATATCAGAGATAAGGAGACAATTCTGAAAGAAGTAAGAGAAAAGCAAAGCATCACATACAAGGGAAACTCCATGAGATTAAATGCCAGTTTCTCATCAGGAACCATGGAAGAGAGAACAATGTGAAATGATGTGTTTAAGGTACTGAAAGAGAACAACTTCCAGCCAAGAATCCTGTATCTGGCAAAGCTCTTCTTCAGAAATGAAGAACTACCATTCAAAGTCTTCACAGACAAAAACTGATAGAATATGTTACCAAAAGATGAGATTTACAAGAGATGAAGAAAGGGGCAATGCATCCTGAAAGGAAAAAAATAAGGGCAAGAAATTTGGAGAAGAATTTAGAAATGAAGATTATGAGGAAGGGTAAAGTAAAGCATAAGAAGACAGACAATAGAATTCTATGACAACAGAGAAGGACAAAATCGATAAGGTAATGCATTTATGGTAATAACATTGAATGATGATGGATTGAAATCCCCAATCAAAAGATAGAGAATGACAGAATGGATAAAAGGATATGAGCCATCTATATATTGTCTATAAGAGACCCGTCTCAGACGTAAGGAGACACAACCACTTTAAAAGTGGAAGGTTGGAAAAAGGTATTCCATGCAAATTGTAACCGAAAAAAAAAAAAGAGCTGGAGTAGACCAGATAAATATAAAATAAAAATATTATAGTATGTGAACAATAATTACTTAGTGCAGTTTGCAAATGGTTCCTGTGATCAGTATTCTGTAATTTTCTTCATACAAAATGAATACTTGCTTTTAATTGAGGAAGACTGGAGAAGGGATATATTTTGGATACTTCATTTTTTCTTTAACACTTTCTTATTCATTTTCTTTAATTTAAATAGTCTATCTGGAATAATAATGATTTAGCATGACTACTGTTGAGCAAGATTTTGAGTTTTTCTACCTCATAAAATTATGAGTTGGCAAATTGTTATCTGCTGTAATTCATTCCAATAAGATATGAGGAATTTCCCAGTAGGAATTTGATTATCTAGAAAGAATTATGGCCTAAATGGTAATTAAATAACTAAACCAATAATTTATTTCATTCTTAGAGATTATTATGTCCAATAATTGAAGCTGTAATATAAAAATTAGAATTATAATTTTTATTTTATTTTAATTATTTATACTTATAAAGGTTTGTTTCTATGCTAATTTTTATAATTGATTATATTAAAATATAACCTGCCATTACAGTCTCTTTTAAAATTTATAATTTATTTCAATCTATTTTTCTATTTATTTTACAATTTTGCAATAATGGACTTTTTAAGAGCCAAAAAACCCCACATTGATTATACACTTTAGGTAGATCATAAGGCATGTGAATATATCTCAACAAAACTGCTTAATAAAAATATGAATAATTGGTAAGAATAGCCAGAAATAACAGCTACATTCAGCAGGGGAAAGAGAGAGATTGAGAGGTGAGGAATTTCCTTGTTGTTTGTCTGTTTTTGTGTTATTATTGAAATAATGAAATGCTTTAATAATGATTGAAGTGATGAACACACAACTATGTGATTATACCAAATACCATAGATCATATACTTTGCATAAATTGTATGCTTTTTTAATGCATATCAATAAAATTGATTTGTTTATAAAAAATCCAATGAAAGGATATTAATTCCCATTGTATTGGCTTGATTTAGATTGATTTACAAAGTCACTTTTACTTTGACCTTTTAAAATATTATCTCCTTTTTATGAAAGCTCATAAAAATCTGCCTTCAGGGTTTTTTAAAAAAAATACTCTTCTATATTTTTTGAGTACTTGGATAAATATGTACTATTGAAACTATCAGAAAAGATTAAAAATGAAAAGGTCATTTTAAATCTCATGTGGAATGCATCATCATAAAATAAAGATGTGAAATATTCCAGATAATGCCTAAAGGCCTCTTTGTCATAAGAAAATTCCTAACTTCTAATTTCCCTTCATTAAAAGCTTCTCCACTTGGTGAGCCTGGGAAAAACAAGACAACCATTGGTGATAATTCTCCAGACCAAGTAATCTCATTCTGGTAATCCCAGATCTCTGCAGTATCACATGGTTGCTGTGCCCTGGTGCTGTAATTATCTTCTGGTTTATTGTGGCACTGTTAAAACAGCTATTTGTGTGGGTCTGTAATGATCTTTCGCAGGTTCTGGATGAATTTTGGGGACCACATGTGGATCTTCAAGGATGTTGCTGTCTTAGTTTCCTTGGAAAAACAGGTAATTGAGAGGGATAAAAATAATAAGAATATCAGAGAGTGAGGATTTCTCTATTCTAAGGACAGAGATGGTTTTGGTGATGTAATGAAGATTTCCTCAAGTCAGATCTACACTATTACAACAATCTCTTAATATTGTTTCTTTTCTTTCTTGTCACTTCATTCAATTTTTCTGCCCCATAATCAGAGGAATCAAATTCTTTAACAATAGTCTTATTAATTCTTTGCTCCTAAGCCTGCATTTGCTCCCCTTTATCTATTAACAGTGCTTGGTCATCTTAAGTTAGAGCCTAAGGTCAGACACAGCTAGCTTCATCTTATTTTCCACTGTTCTCTTAAACAATTTCTATTTTCTAAGCAACCTGCATACTTCATCATTATCCCAGTGAAACCTGACCTTACCTGTCATTTCTCACATTGCACCACTGGATTGAAAGGATTCCTCAAACTCTATCTTTACATATTGTGATCATTACTATTTATTAAAGTTTTGCTCTAATGTCACATTTTCCGCTTGGTCTTCTTGGATCACTGCAGCTGCTATGATCTCCATCCACTTTACTCAGTTTTTACTAGGACTCTGACATGTCTATGACATTAATTTTACTGTACTTTTTGGATATTTACCTAGTACTAGATAGGCATTTCATTTCTAAGCACCTAACACAGAGGAGATTCTCAGTAAATATATTTTCAATTCATACAATAATTAAATAAAAAGGCATTATAAAATGGGAATGAACAGAACTAGGACTGCATTGGGCTGGAGTTGCCATCTGTATTGTTTGATATCAATAAACTATCTTTGTTTTTTCCACTTGTACAAGGTTAACAGTAGCTGTAGATAAAGAATGCTAAATAGATCTTGAAAATGGTACTGTGTAAGCAAAAGTATTTTTTTTTTCCTGAGAGGGAAGTATTGGAGGGTATACACCACCAATTTCTTCCTTGGCAAGTTTATTAAAAAATTTATCCAGATGTGCACAACATTTGGAAAGTCCCTGAAACACCCTCTCCCCCAGGCAGATGCTAATGAGCAGTGTTATCTGAGGTGGTCAGAAAGGACTTCCATGTGATTGATTCTAGGAAGAGAGGCATAGGGGAAATGGCACAATCTGACTTCTTATTTTTCAGAGCATAAATTTCTTTCCACAAAGCAGATGCTGATCAGTGTCTTCACTTAGGAGCAAAATATTCTATGCAAAACATTGCTAGCAAAGACTTTCAATCATATATATGAAAACCTAACTTGAAACCAGGCCTAGTTAATTACCTCAAAATAATGGATTCTGAATTTGAAGATTTTTTTTTTTACTTTGAACTGAAAACTAAACACATGGGCTGATCCTCAGTATATAATAGATGCCACTTGTACTCTCGTTGTGGTAGGTATTGCATTAGTGACATATGTCATATCACCTATTTCTCACCACACCCTTCAAGGGAGTTATTAATATCACTTTTTACAAATAAGGAAACTGGGGCTCAGAGAGGCCCATACTCACATAAAAAATGAATGGTGGAATCTGGATTCTAAAACAACCTTGGTAGACTTCAACACCCAAGTTATTCACAACTTTATTGTAGTGTTTGAAGGACAATCTCTGAAATGTGCTTTTGAAGAAGAAAGAGGTAGAATTTAAAGCAGTATCTATATTTTCAAATTTGAGGCATACAGCTATTCACTAAGTCCACACATGGGCAAGTTTCTTGCTATCTTTGATGCAGTTCCTACTCTTTTTCTTAATCAAGTCATCTACACATTCAAGAATAAAAATACGAAGGCAGAAATGAAGAAAATTTTCAGATCAGTAGTGATTTTTAGAACGATCTCATAAATATTATTATATAGTCTTTATCCTAATGATAATGTGGCTGTGATTTCACATATCTGTTATTTTAGATCAGTTAATTTAATTCAGCAAAAGCTGATTTGAGTATTACCATATTCTTTAAAAATAGTCTTCTTCCCAATGTATAATGAAGGATTTATTAAAAAAAAACCTTAATTTAAAATATATGTTGACTCATATGTGCTAATTATAGTCATTTCTTTCCAGCTTGTTTCTACGCTTTTTTCCCTCAAAATTATCAGTTTATTTTTGTCTTGCCAATTATCCATACATTTCCTCATACCCTTTTTCATAAACTAACAAAGATGCTAATTTTTCCCTTGTCATATTTTATATCCATTTTATCCAACAATGACTCTTTTTCTTTTTCCTTTGGCAAGTTGGTAGATATTCATATCTCATCAAATTTCTTCAGGCCTATTATGCTCCATCATCTTTCTATTTATGGTTTGAAGGATATATTTATCTTTTCCAATAGGTAATGCTTATGTTAAGATTTTTTTTCAAATACTTAAGATGAAATTGATCTCAGACCAATACCAGCTTGATATGTTTGCTTTTCATCCAGAGAAGTACTATTCTCTCCAGTTTCATTGTGTTCTACACTTCTGCCCCTTTTCTCACTGCTCTCTCTCTTAGACAATTGCTCCCATGATCACTCAATGTTCTTCATATTTGAAGATATAAGCCCTTCTGGAAAGAATTTTGAAAACCTAAACTAATGGCATCCATTGATTTCCTTTGGTTCATATGTATATGCATATCTATGAACCAACAGTTCATTCTTCTTTTGTTCAACTGGCCCCCAAAACTATTTTGTGTTCACAATGTATCTGGGATTGTGGTAGTACCTCAGAATACATGGAGTCCTCCAAAATTTTTGGCCTGGAAGAGTTACAGTTATAGGAAAATATGAATCAAACATATGCAATACAAACTCATAGAGAATTTTATAGTTCCTTGTAAAAAATATTATGTGATATTTCCATTGGTGTTCAAAATGTCATAAGCTCATTACAGGCTATATTTCCCAATTATTATACCTAAACACTCTGGAAAAATAAAAGAACTACCAGAGGACAAATAAATCAGAAGTAAGGAAAATCCAGTGCATTACAGAGGAGAATCAAAACTTGAAGAAGCAATCCATAAGAGGGTGATTTTCTTGAATTTTTTTCTCTTTTCACTTATGGTATTTATGGGAGGGCAGACCCCAAATATAGAGTTACAGTTGCCATGAAGCAGTAAAACTGCAAGATAAAATTAAGCCTTCTGAGTAGGAAACTAGGAAAAATGGTTCCTGCAAGCTGGGGAATTTGGGCTGCAATCATTTATTTTTTCACTCTCTTGATTTTTTGGGGTTTTTTTCTCTCTCTCTCTCTGCCCTAATCTAGGACAGCTCCAGTTGTGCAGCTGAATTTGCAGTGAAGTGGGCAGCTAAATCTCTGACAGAATTCCCATCTTTGTGGACAAAGGAAGTGGGAAGAAGGGTCCCTGAAGTCTGAAGCATGTGAAGGAAATTCCCATAACTTTTTCTGCCTCTTTTCTCTTGCCAAATGCCCTAAGGACAGAAACCTTTAATACAACAATATACATAAAAATAAAGGCAGGTAAATTCTAAGATGCTAAATTTCTGGTTAGAATGTCATGAAAAGGGGCGCTTGCCATTCAAATAGTGTGTGACGTTAACACCTTATTTGGAGATAATGAACCAGCACATGGCTGTTTCCTGATCTGTGCGTTCATGGGAAGACACAAAGTAACATAGTAAGATCTTTTAGAACCACTGTGGTATAAACAACTTTCAAAATCACTAACTATAGATGGTATAAACACATCAATTATAGAGAGACTAAAGAGAGGTAGTCAGATAAAAAAAGAGACCAATTTATATGCTGTCCCAAAAGACCCATTTTGAGTATAAAGACATAGATAGGTTAAAGGTTAAAGAATAGAAAACATATCTTGAAAATATTAGCCAATATAAAGTGCGTTTATCCTAATTTCAAACAAAGCAGAATTCATAAAATAATTTACTATGGGTTATGATTGACATTACATAATTATAGAAGGTCAATTTGCAAAGAGGAATACAGATAATAAATGCATATGCCCTTAATTCTAGATCTACAAAATACATGATACAAAACAAAAAAATAAAAGAAGAGAAAAGAGAGGAAGACAAATCCATAATTATACTTAGGAAATTAGACATACTTCGCAGTAATAAATAGAGCATGTATACAGAAAATTAGTTAGGCTATAGAATACCTAAATCACGCTATCAACGAACTTGATCCAAAAAAACCTTTGCAGAACATTTTATGTAAAACAGCAGACAGAAGAATACACACTTTTTTCACTTGCATATGTAATATTCACCAATATATTCCCCTTATGTGCCATAAAGCAAACCTTATCAAAGGTAAAAAATTTGAAATCAAACAAAATGCATCTCTGAAAATGACAGAACTAAAGTAAAAATAAAGATATCTGAAAAATACCCAAATATTTAGAAATTTATAAAAGTACTTGAAACAATACATAGGACAAAAGTAAGTCACAAGAGAAATTAGAAACATTTTGAGTTGAATGGAAATGAAAACATCACCAAAATTTCATGAATGAAGGTACAGCAATATTTTTAGGTAATTTTATAATATTAAATGCCAATATGAAAAATAAGGTAGATATTAAATCAATAATCAAATCTTTCATCTTATGATATTAGGAAAAGTGCATATTAAATACAAGCAAGTGGAAGAAAGGGCACAATAATAATAGAATAATTCTTGACAGTAGAAGAATCTATAAAGTAATATCATTGAGATGAGAAGATGTTACAAAAAAATCAAAAAATTAAAAATCTTAACCAGGCTGACTAGGAACAAAACAAATTAAATTACTGTGGTGGTTTAAACTGATCAGACTATCATGTTCTTAAAGCTAATCAATTTCAGTGGATATAAACTTATTGTAAGTAGGGCCTTTTGATTAAGTTATTTCAGTTAAAGTGTGGGCCAGGAAGGTCTTAATATTCTCACTGGAGTCCTTTATAACTGGGATGAATATGGAGAGATAAAGAGAGAGAAAGCCATGGAAGCAAGAAGCTGAAAGTAATGAAAGCTGGAAGAGAAGAGAGAACAGCAGACGTCACCATGTGGCTTGCCATGTGACAAAGGAGTCCAGGATTGTCAGCAGCCACTCTTTGGGAAGAAAGCATTGCCAGATGATGCCTTGATTGGACGTTTTCCTCAGCCTTGAACCTATAAGGTTGTAAGCTAATAAATTCCTACTGTTGAAAGCAACACATTTTGTGGTATCTGCTTTCAGCAGCCCAGCAAATTAAAGCAGAGACCATTCTCAGTAATCAAAGATGACTTCAACACACATTCTAGAGACATTAAGAAGAAAATAATGGTCCATCTTGATTTGATTTTTGTATAAGTTATGAGATGTTGTTCCACTCTCATTCTTTTGTATATGGCTATATAGTTCTCCAAGCACCATTTGTTGAAGAGGCCATTCCTTCCCTGCTGTGCGGGCTTGGTGGTCTTGTTAAATATCAGATGACTATATGTGAGGATCTATATCAGAACTCTCATTTGGTTCCATTGGTTGGTATATCTATCCTTGTGCCAATACCATGCTGTTTTGACCACTAGTTTTGTAGTATGTTTTAAAGTCAGGTAGTGTGATTCTGCCAAATTCACTTTGCTTTTTCAATATGCCTTTGGCTACTTGGGGCCCCTTACTATTTCAAATAAATTTCATAGTAAGTTTTTCCAATTCATTAAAAAAATGCTGCATTGATTGTATTGGAATTGAATTAAATCTGTAGATTAGTTTGGGTAAGATAGTAATCATAATGATGTTTAGTCTTCCTAACCATAAAAAGGTGCTATTCTTATATTTATTTAGGACATTTTTGATTTCCTTTAACAGTGTTGTGTAGCTTTTTGTGTATATGTAATTTGCATCTTTAGTTAAATTTATTCCTAGGTGTTTGATTCTTTTAGTTGCTATTGTAAATGGGATTTTTTTCTTGATTTCCTTCTCACATTGCTCATTATGGGTGTACAGAAATGCTACTGATTTTTGTGCATTGATCTTATAACCTGTGAAATTAATGAACTCATTTATAAGCTCTAGAAGCTTTGTTGTAGATTTCTCAGGGCTTTCTATGTATAATATCATGTCATCTGCAAATAGTAAAATTTTGACTTCTTCCTTTCCAATGTGGGTGCCTTTTATATATTTTTCTTGCCTAAGTGCTCAAGCAAGTATTTCTAACATAATGTTAAAAAGGAGTGGTGATAGTGGGCATCCTTGACTTGTTCCTGATCTTAGATGGAAAGATTTTAGGATTTCACCATTGTATATGATGTTAGCTGTGAATTTTTCATATATACCCTTTATCATGTTCAGGAATTTTCCTTCTATTCCTGTCCTTTGCAGTGTTTTTATCAGGATAGGGTGCTGTATTTTGTCAAATGCTTTTTCTGCTTCTATAGAGATACCATGTGTTTTTTTTTCTTTCTATCTCTTTATGTGGTGTATTACATTGATTGATTTTCTTTTATTGAACCATTCTTGCATACCAAGAATGAAACCCATTTGTTCATGTTGTATAATTCATTTGATGTGCTGTTGAATATGATTAGCAAATATTTGTTGAGGATTTTAGAATCTAGGTTCATTAAAGAGTTTGGCTTGTAATTTTCCTTTCTTCTGGTGCCTTAGTTTAGCTTCAGTATTAGAGTAATGTTGGCATCCTAGAATGAGTTAGGCAATGTTCATTCACTTCTATTTTTTTGGAAGAATTTAACCAGGATTGCTGTTAATTCTTTCTGGAATGTTTGGTAGAATTCAACTGTGAAGTGATCTGGTCCTGGGCTCTTGTTAGTTGGGAGCTTTTTGATGACAAATTCAATCTTGTTACTTGTAATTGATCTGTTGAGTTCATCAATTTCTTCTTTCATCAGTGTAGGCTGCTTGTGTGTTTCTAGGAATTAGTCCATTTCCTCTAAATTATTGTTCTTCTTTGCATATAAAATTTCAAAGTATCCTCTTATGATCTTTATTTCTTTGAGGTCAGGGGTTATAGCCCCTTCCTCATTTCTTATTTTCTGTATTTGTGTCTTTTCCTTTTTTTCTGTTAGTCTACCTAAGGGTTTGTCAATTTTATTGATCTTCTTGAAGAACCAGGTTTTGGTTTTGTTTATTTTTTCTAGTGCTTTCTTATTTTCTATTTAGTTCTATTCTAATCTTTGTTATTTCCTTCTTTCTACTTCTTTTGGGGTTAGTTTGTTGTTCTTTTCCTAATTCATCCAGGTGTGCAGTTAGGTCTTTGAATTTAGTTCTTTCTTCTTTTTTGATATATGTGTCTACGGTCTCAGTACAGCTTTTACTGCATGCCATATGTTTAGATATATTGTTTTGTCATTTTCATTCATTTAAAGTTATTTTACTGATTTCTTCTGAGATTTCCTACTTGACCTACTCTTTGTCTAAGTGTGTGTTGTTTAACTTCCATATCTTTGTGTCTAACCTGATTCTCTGGCCCTTACAGATTTCCAGCTTCATTTCATTGTGGTCAGAGAAATTACTTTGTATAATTTCAGTTTTTCTGAATTCATTGAGAGTTGTTCTGTGACCTAGTATATGGTCTCTCTTGGAGAATTATCCATGTGTACTCAAGAAGAAAGAATTGACATACTGGCCAAAAAATGAAACCTAATTGAGAGTTCTGATATAGACTCCCACATGCACATCAACTGATATTCAACAAGGCCACCAAACCCACTCACCTGGGAGAGAATAACCTCTTCAACCAATGGTGCTTGGAGAACTGGATATCCATATCCAAAGATTGAGGGAGGAACATCATTTTACATTTTATACAAAAATCAGTCAAGGAAGTGAAAGGACAGCTTACCTAATGAGAGAAAATATTTGGTAAGCATATGTGATGGTTAGCCTCATGTGTCAACTCAGCCAGGTAATTGTGTCCAGGTGTTAGGTCCAGCAAGCACTGGGCTAATTATAATTCAAGAGCATTTATGGACTTCGATCACTAGTGAGTCTACTGCATGGATGGCTGATTGCAACTGCATCAGTCAGGGAGATTGCATCGGCAATGAGTGATGCTTTTATCTAATTAGTCGAATGCCTTAAAAGAGAAAGTGATTTCAACATTCAGAGAGAATTTCCCAGCTCATCTTTGGACAGCCAATTTCTCCCAGAAACTCATCAAGGACCTTTCTTTGGACTTTCATTGTAGCCACTGGTTTGCGGCCTTCAGAACCTGGACTTATGCATCCCCATGGTCACATGAGAGACTCTTATAAAATCTCATATTATTTAGAGATATCTCCTGTTGATTCTTTTTCCTGAGAGAACCTTGACTAATACATCATATATCTGATAGGAGCCTAATATCCAACATATATAAAGAAATCCTATATCTTGAAAATAAAAGGACAAAAAACTATTTAACAAATGGGCAAGTGATTTGAACAGACACTTCTCCAAAGAAGAAATGCAAAAGCTAAAAAGCACGTGAAAAGATGCTTAACTTCACTAGCTATTAGAAAAATGCAAATCAAAACTACAAAGAGATAACATCCTACAACCATTAGAATGGTGGCCATTATAAAACAGGACTCCAGAGTTGAAAAGGAAGTGGAGGAATGGTAACCTTCATCCACTGCTGGTGGGAATGTAGAATTTTCCAGCCATTGTGGAGGACAGTTTGGCAGTTCCTCAAAAAGCTAACTATAGATCTGCCATATGATCTAGCAATTCCACTGCTGGGTCTATATCCAGAAGAAGTGAAAGCAAGGACATGAACCAATACATGCACACCAATATTCATAGCAGCATTATTCACTATTGTCAAAAGTTGGAATCAACCCAAATGCCCATTAAAAGATGAATGGATAAACAAAATGTGGTATATACCATATTACTCAACTGTAAGAAGGAATACAGTACTAATACATGAGACAACATGGATGAATCTTGAGGACCTTATTTTGAGTGAAGCAAGCCAGACATTGAAGGACAAATATTACATGACCTCTCTGATATGAAATAAGCAAATTGATCACACTCAGAGAACTAGAGTCTGAAAGACAGATTTACAGGAAATAGAAAGGGAGAAGAAGGTTGCGAGCCAATGCCCATATGGGCAAAATTTATGATAAGTTGGAAGTGAGTAGTTGTGCAGTGAAGGGATATGACAGCGGTGTAGTGATACTACTGGGTTGGTTGGTGCCAGTTTGAAAATGGGGTAGACTACGTAGGATAGTTTGGATGGTCCATGGAGCTAGGAGGAGTGTTGGGGGAGGAAGCAGGTGAGCACTAGGGATTGGTGGATTTGTGGCTGAAACTACAATTTTGAGAAAGCTCTTTTGGCAAATTGACAAGGGAGATGTCCTGGTTTAGGGTGTTGGATGGAGGGGCATTCAGGACAGGGCGTACCTGGGTCAGTCTTCTAAAGAATGTGTGAGTGATCATCTTGTCATAATGTGTTGTATTAGTGGGTGGAGACCCACACAATGAGTGGGAAAGAGTAGGACTCCCATCCTAGGGGTGCCTGATATGTTCTCAAACAGAGGGGTGGGTGTCTTTTGAGAGCATGGGTGGTTTCTAATAGGGTAAGACAGACCAATATGTCAAGCTCTCAATAGTGTTGCAAGTAATTATGAATCTTGTCCTTCAAGGATTGAAACCTGTTGTTTGTCATGGGTCCTAAGGGATGAGGGAGGGTGGAATAGAATAAATGGAAGAGGAGGTATTTATCAGGCAGTGGAAGTGTTATGCATGATCTTGCCAATGTAGGATACAGGCCATGTTCTGTTTCAGCAAAAATTTATAAAAGTGTATGGTCTAAAATGTAAACCATAATGTAAACCATTTACTACTGTTAGTAGCTATGTTTCAAAGTTTGTACATCAGTTGTAACAAATGTACCATCCACACATAAAAAGGTTATTAATATGGGAAGAGGGAAAAGGGAGAGGATGTTGGGTATATGACAGTCTGCTAATTTTACAGACTTTACTGTGACTTTACTGTGACCTAAAACTTCTTTGAAAACAATGTGAAAAAAAGTAAGACACTGAGGAAGAAATGGGAAAAAATTTCACTCTACATACAGGACAACCAATGTGACGAAAGGCAAAATGTAAAAATTTTTAAAACTTTATTTTTCATTATTTTTTTAATATCCCAATTTTTACATTTAAATTAAATTTTGCTTTTTCTAAATTATTATGTATTTTATTTCTTATGTTTAAAACTATCATTATTGTTTCATTTTCTTATTAATTTTATTTGGCAATGTTCTTGGCTTCATTTTTTAAGAAGTTTTGGAACACAGAGGGGTTATAACCATGGCAGGGGAGGATCATTGGTGTGGGGCGTCATTGATAGGGGATACATTGGAAGAAGTTCACCTGGGCATACATATAAGGTTTATAAATGTGTTCAAATGTTCATGGGGAATGTCCACAGTGGGTAGAGATTCACACAACAACTGAAAAATATTGAATTCCCATCCTGTGGAGTTTTGTCACATTATCTAATAAAACAGAAACAATCCTCCAAATACAGGGGCAGTGACTAGTGAAGAAGGATGGTCCATTGATGGGTCCTTGAGATTGATGACTATGCTTATGAGCCTTTGCTCTTGAAATCACAACTTATTCTAGTGTTGTAGGGTGCCTAAGAGTTACCTCTTAAGAGCCTCCATGTTCCTTAAATGTGGTATCTCTCTAAGCCAAACTCAGCATATAAATGTATTACCTTCCCTCTAGTGTGGGACATGACTCCCGACAACAAGCCTCCCTGGCATCAAGGGATTACTACCAAGCAGAACTAACAATACAACTGGAAAAAGATCTTGAATAAAAGGGGAAAAGGTAAAGACAAATGAATTTTTATGGCTAAGAGACTTCAAAGTGTGTCAGGAGGTCATCCCAGAGGTAACAGTTATGCACACCGCAGCAGGATCTAATGGACTGCAAAAGTAGATAATAACCCAAATAGTGGGGCTCCTAAGGGCTCTGGAGACACTCAGGTCCTGTAGTCATGCAAGAAAGCTCTGGAGTTTGGTGCCTTGCCAGTGGGCCCTACTTTGGGTTTTCTGCTCCCAAGTGTGACAGAGTTGGACTCATTTGTGACTTCTCTACACATGCCTCTTCTGTCCCTTCTATTTGAACCTATATTTGGTGCTGTAGTTGGTAGGTGTATGCCCAAGAGACTTGAATCTTTTGGCTGCCCATGTACCAGCTGTGCCCTGAGCCTCAGCAGAGTTGCAACATCTACTCTCCAGTTCTTTGGACTCACCCAGGACAACTAACAAAGAGGTGAAGATGGACAACCACCATACCAAGTAACCGAGAGAGTCTACAACTGCAAGCAAGAGAGTCCCATCCATCTGCCATATGGTATCAAAGCCTCTTCTCACCATCCCAGAATCCTAAGGATTGGGGAAAATATATTGACTAGCATGGACTTACTGGTATCCTGCTATAGATTTATTGTGATTCTAGGAATGGAAGAAATTATATCATTGATGTGTAGACAGTGGCCACTGGACATGCTGAAGGCAGGGAGAAGGAAAAAGAGGTGTAATTTGGCGGCATTTTCCGGAGTTGGAATTGTCCTGAATGACATTGCAATGACAGATATAAGCCATTTTATATCCTGACATAACCTATAGAATTGAGTGGAAAAGGGTGTAAACTACAATATAAAGTATAATCCATCCTTAGTGGCAATACTCCAAAATATATTCATCAATTGCAATGAATGTACCACACTGATGAAAGAAGTTGTTAATGTGGGGAAAAGTGGGAGGTGTCGGTAGTGGGTCATATGGGACTCCCTTATATTTTTTATATAATATTTTATGTAATCTAAGTATCTTTTAGAAAAAAATAAAAAATATATTTAAAATATATTTGCTTGTATAATGAATATAGAAGCAATGTTGACCATTTAATGAAATGTTCTGATCCTTTGAATGAAACAACATCAAAACTCAATCATGAAGAAGTTTATAACCTGAATAGTACCATATCTATTAAGGATATTGAATTCATGTTTAAAAGCTTTCCAAAGAAGACAACTTCAGACCTAGATGATTTCACTGATAATTTATATCAAACATTTAAGAAAGAAGTAATATCATTTCTACATTATCTTTTTTTGAAAATAGAAAAGGAAAGAAAACTTCTCAACTCAATATGTGAGACCACCATTGTCTTGTAGCAAAGCTATGCAAAGACATAAGAAAACTACAGACTAATATATATCATGAACATAGATGCAAAACTGTTTAACAAAATATTAGGAAATCAAATTAAGACATGCTTAGAGGATAAATATGTCACAACTAAGGGTGTATCCAAGAAATACAAAGCTGGTTCAACAATTTAAGATGAATCAAAATAGTAAAGAAGTAAAATCACAGAGTTGTCTCAATAGATGCAGAAAAATTATTTGAAAAAATTTCAATATCTATTCATGAAAAAAAATTCATAGTAAACCAGGAACTGAAAGGATGTTCATTAATCTTATTAATGACATTTATATAACTCTACTGCGATGATCATATTCAATGTTGAAAGACTGAATGCTTTCCCCCTAAGGTTGGGAAGAAAACAAGAATGCTCTTTCTTATCACTCCATTTATCATCCTATTAGAAGTCCTAGCCATTAGAAGTCCTAGCCAGTGCAATAAGGGAAGAAAAAGAAATAATATACATAGAGTTTGGAAAGAAAGAAAAAAAAAATCTCCATTTGGAGAAATGACTTTTTATGTATTAAATCCTAAGGATCTTTGAGAAAGTTCCTAAATCTAATAAGAAAGTCCAACAAGGTCACATGCTTCAAGTCAATGTACAAAATTTAATCCTATTTCTATATACTAGAAATGAACAATGGTAAATGATATTTCTTAGAATAGATACTATTTTAAACATACCATTAAAAACTGAATAGTTCCTTTACCAAAAATAAAAATTTATACTATGTGAATGACATAGTTTATGACCTGGTAAGGCACACACTGAGAGAAAAAATATTTCTGCATCGTAAATATGAGAAATGATTTGTATCTTGAATCACTGAGTAGCCCTCAAATGAAATAATACAAGAAAAATGACCCTATTTTAAAATTAACAACAGATTTAGCTTAATACCTCACCACAAAAAAATATGTAGATAGAAAATTAGCACATGAAGAGATGCTCAATAACATTAGTTATTTTTGGCCACAAAGCAAACAAGCAAACAAACAAAACAATGAATACTTGATATTTTTCCTAGTTCCCCTTAGTTTGTGGAACAACTGGAAATGTCATATGATTCTGAAAGTACTGTGAAATGGTGCAGCCACTTTAGACAACCATTTGCCAGTTTCTCTTAAGTTAAACATTCCCTTATCTTATGACATAGCAATTGCACTGTTATTGCTCAAAATCTCAAAATGCCACTTTGCTTCACTCTATTAGTTAACTAATCACTGAAGTCAGCACAGATGCAAAAAAAGTGTAATATAGATCTTGCCTCTTGATGGGGGAGTGGAATATTATGTATATAACTAAGGTGGGAGAAATTGAGGGGGTCTTGTTATAAACAAGTTACAAGTTACTGCAATTTAATCTCTTGTTCCAACAACTCAAGCCCCTCCCATACACAAAATGTACTCATTTCTTCCCAAGAGCCCCAGATATAATCTTATGGCATCATCTCACAGACCAAGATCTTGCCATTTAAATCATGTTTAGATGAATTTGGTGTGGTTCCTTAGGTACAGCTTCTTGAGCACAATTCTGTAAAATCAAAGATGATTTAGCTCAACATGATTACTAAATAGAAGTTGGTTATTTGATACTAGAGAAATGAAATTTCAAGAGACTAAAACTAGATCTAAGTCTTCTTTCCCAGTCTGCAACTCTTGACTGCTATAAGTCTTGGATAAACAACTGATAATGACTGTGTTTTTCTTTTATGCATGAATGGGGGTGATTCTTCAAATTAAAGATGGAAAATGATTTTCTCACTAGAAGTGGTCTTCTAGAATCAACTTGCAAAAATGTAAGAGGCAACAAAGAAAGGGTAAAATACTTTTTTTTCTATCATTCTTATTTTCCCTTCTAGACTGTAAGCTCCATGAAATCAGGATAATTTACTTATCCCTAATGGCTGTCCAGGAATTAATCTTCAAAAGATATTGAAGTAAAGTGAATTGAATTCTTTCATATATATATATATATATATATATATAAATATATATATTTAATTCCTGGAAAATGGCAATGATTCTAGTTGTGTTCCAGCAATATACTTAGATGGAATAACAGGGACTTGAACTCTGATGTAAAATGTATATGTAGTTATAATAAATTATTTTGCTACCTATGAGTCTTAATATCTGATTATAACTCTTGACCCTTCTATGCAGCAATGAATATTATTGCAAAAAAAAAACTGTATGTGAGGAATAGATATATAAAATTTTACTGGTAGGAAATTCTTTATTGTGAAAATTTATTTAATGCCTTACTGGATATTTATCATTGATTTTGGTATGGTTTGTTACATACCATTTTGGTATGGTTTAAAAATTGTTATTTCTGCTTGATTAATGTCAGAATAGTCTCAGCTGTTTTGGTTATATTATACTTTGGGGAATTTTCTGCCCTACATACTCTATTTACACCTATGGGGGTATATTTAACTTGCAGAGTTTAAAAAATATACATCAAAATATTGGATGTCTGGTATACTTCATTGTTTTTAGAATGAGATTTAGAACTTGTTCATGCTCATATCAGAATTACAAAAATGGCATACAATTATAACTTCTTTAGAGCCATAACATAAAACCCATTTATTAAAACAAGTACAGGGAGCAGATGTGGCTCAAGCAGTTGAGTGCCTGCCTTCCACATGGGAGGTCCCAGGTTTGGTTCCCAGTGTCTCTTAAAGAAAATCAACAGACAACAAGCAAAAACAACAAGCAGACAATGAACAAAGACAATGAGCAAACAATGAGCCAACATATGAGGGAGCCAACGTAGGGGGAAAAATTACAAAAGGTCAAGTGAATTTTAAGTAAATGAAGCTAAAAGCTTATGATTCAAAGGTAACAGGAGGGAAAATTCATATCTGAAACACCTAAAGAAATGTAGTACATAAATACTCATAGCAATACAGTATAATAAACAAGAGCATATTATTTTTAAATCGAATGAATGATTTTTTGAAAGGTGAAAACAACCTTTAAATAAATGGTACAATTGAGGTATGTGCACAAATTGTGTCATAATTTAGAAAAAAAATCAAATGCCCTTGAAGTCACATCATGAAGAATTCACAATTCATGAGCATACAATAGTTGATGTAAAAGCAGCTTAGTTAAACTTTTTCCGAAATGACAAGAATTATGACTGGTCTTCAAGTTACTGGACTTTTTTGTTGAAATTCCTAATTTTTGGCCATAAAATCAAGGTGAGGAAGTTACTCTGTGTTCAGGTGTAACACAACTACCACTTAAAACCCAGTGCTTTTTCTCCTTCATTATATCTCTAGGCAGCTTTTACAGATATGTTCTTGCAAAAACTTTCTCATGTCTGTAAGTTATTCTGAATAGTTTTGCTGTTGATATAGGCAGTAACATCCCTAGGTACTAGTGTTTAGGCAACAGCAACAATTAAATGTCATTCTAAAAGTGCCTGAAGCATACTATTTCAGTATTTTGTACTCATGCATGTTAAACATAACCCAGAAATATAACCTGGAAATGGACTACCATATCCATCAAAGGCTGAAGTTGTTGGAATGTTTGCTTTCTTGAATGTGACTACTTTTCCTCTTGTGACTCATTATAAAGAATGGATTAAAGATCTATATATATGGAAAGCAAAACTTTAAAACTAGAAAAAAAAAAGAATATGACATTGGAGTAGACAAGCACAAAAAGGAAAGGTCGATAAATTCTAGTGATTCACATGAACAGATGTAATTAGAGAATTATGCATTAAAACAACATTGAGATATCATTTTACTGCTAATCAGAGTGGCAAAAGTGAAAAGAAAAAACAGCCAGACACTTCCACATATTGCTTAGCCTGGAGCTGAGGGTTCTCGTATATTTTGCTGATGAAAATGTAAATTTATATTATTTGGAGAGTAGTTAACACCTTATTTTAATGAAGATGCTTATGTAGTAACCCAGCAATTCTGCCACTGGTGTTTATATTCTATAAGATTTCTTGCATGTATGTTCAAGTAGATATGTACAGAAGGTTCACTGAAGTATTTTTAATTGCCAAAACCAGGAACTAATGTCCATTTGAAGAATGAATTAATTGTGGTAGGTTCATAGTATATGTCTGTTAAAGTGCATTGTTGGGAGTATGTATACTAACTTGGATATATCTCAAAATCAATGACTGAAAAAGTGGCCCAATGATAGGTGCTCTATGATAAGATATAGCAGTTTTAAAACATATAAAACAAAGTTGTTAACAGATTCAAAAACATATAGTAAAAGTATAAGAGTCTGTGTGAGAATGATAAACACTAAAATCCAGCTGTTCTTAACCTCTGGAGAGGTAGGAGATAAATGGGATTAAGACATACACAGAGGAAGCTCCAGTTGTATTTGTAAAGTATTATTTTGTTGAAACAAGTTAGGAAATGTGAAAGGTTTAGACTTACTAAAAGCTGAGTTATGGTCATTCTATGTTTTTTTGTATGTTTGCCATTTAGCAATAAAATCAATCCTTTAACAACAAGAACAGCAAAAAAGAAATAAGTACACTCCAGGAGCCACACCATTAAGTTTCTTATGTGTCCAACTAAGCATGCCCTTAAAATATCTGATATTTCATTAAAAACTTCTAGCCGTATCTTGAATACATTTATCTTGAGGCCATATTTTCACTTATATCCTCTGGATTTGATATTTGCCTTGAAACCTTTTCTTACTTTAAGAAATGTTCCTGAAAGACTTGGTATAAGACTGTTTTATTTCCAAACCCAGCAATTTCTGGCTCCTTTATATTCCTTCTAAATTCTGCTTTAAAAACAGAGGAGATTTTCCTTTATCTCTCTTCTCATCTTTTTATTGGTAGCTGGAAAAAGGATCCTGGCCTACTAAAATATTCTGCCCAGAAGTCACAGCAAGCTGACACGAAAAGATGACACAACAAGAGGCACAGAAGGAAGAACATAATGAAAGACACAACAAAGCAGGGAACAGAGTTGGTTTAGGCGATTAGGCACCTCCCTCCCACATCAGAGTTTCTGGGTTCATTTCCCGGTGCCTCTTAAAGAAACAAAGGAGACAAACAGACATAGCAAATGCAAACAATGAAGGAGTGGGGAGAAATTTTTTAAAAATTTTCCCAGAAATATACTCTGTCACACTCACAAATTTATTAGGTGTCCATCTTATTTTCCATATTATTGGAGGCAGCCATTTTGCTAACTATTTTCCCAGAATATTACTTGGGTGCCCTTTTCTCCAACCTCCAATTCCTGATTTTGTAGGTCAGGAATTCAGGAAGGCTCTCCTGTGTGATACTATTGCACATAATATTGGCTATGACTACTCTGTGGTATTTAGCTGGCATCTGGGCTAGTCTGGAGGGCCGAAGATAGCTTCACTGATGTCTTTGTCTTATTAGCAAGCTGAACCCATATTTGAAATGCTGGGTTCAGCAATATCCCTCTTATTCTCTATGTAATCTCATGGCCTGTCTAAAAGATCTCTCCAGCAAGACAGGCAGACTTTTTGCAAGGTAGCTCAGACTCCATTAATGAGTGCTTCAAGATACAGAAGTGGAGAGTTCCTGGGTATTCTGACTGGGTCCAGGAATGATCAATTTCATTTTCACTGTATTCTATCAGCCAAAGGAGATGCAGAACCCACTTTGATTCAAAGTGAAGGGATATATATCACACTTCTCAATAGGAGGAGGGCCAAAGAATTTGTGGCTCCTTTTTGTCCTCAACAGGTATAACTTATTTATTTTATTAGGTGCGAAGTCAGAGTATAAAGACATAGATATTTGTCAGTAGTTTCATCATGGGATTCTATGGAAGCCTTTTCTTAAATGCTTTATTTCTTATCACTGGCTACAACATGAGATCATTAGCTGAGAGTAAGGTTGAAGAGGAAGATAAGGTCTGGAAAAGCGGAAGAGTGAATGGATTCATAATGTATAGGATGATCACTGGGGACCATTAAGGGCCCATTTGAAGTTGGTGGACATGCATTTCAATTGTGACCAATGTGGTTTTATGTTTTCTCCAGCCACATATATTCGCATAGGTGCAAGGTGACATAAGCAAAGAATTGGGTTTTCTTGGGTTCTGCTTTGGCCAAGTGAGTATAATAAAAAAAGAGAGGGCAGAGTAATTGTCTGTGGAACTTAAGCTGGGAAAAGAAGGATTAAAGAAAGGGAATCAATGGAGTGATGGACTATAGAAAGGTGGTAGCATCATTGGATTGGATTAGTCAGGGTTCTTTTGGAAAACAGAATCATCAGGAGATATCTGTAAATAGTATGAGATTTATAAGATTCTCTCAAGTGACCATGGTGATGAACAAGTCCAGGTTCTACCGGGATGCTGCAAACCAAGGGCTCTGATGAAAGTCCAGTGAAGGTCCTTGATGAGTTTCTGGGAGACTTTGGCTGTCCAAAGATGAGCTGGGGAATTCTCTCTGAATGATGAAATCACTTTGCCTCTTAAGGCAGTCAACTGATTGGATAAAGCATCACTCATTGCTGATGGCAATCTCCCTGGTTGATGTAGAAGTAATCAACCATCTATACAATAAACTCACTGATGACTAAAGCCCATAATTGAACTTGTATTACAATTATCACAGTGCTTGCTTGACCAAACAACTGGGCACAATTACCTTTCCGCATTGACACATTAGTTTAATCATCACAGGGGTCCTGGTGGCACCAAGTAATTGTTGGGCTTACAGTGTTACATGGATTGATCATATCTCCAACAGCTAAATCCATCAAGTTCTTTTCCTTTTCCTAAATGTCTGACAAATCTCTCTGCTTTTCTCACTTAAAAAACACCGAGGCTTAGTTCAGGTAACTACATTTCTTGCCTTGCCTTGTATGATTGCTTTCTAATTTATCTGCCAGCATCCAATTAGTCCACTCTGTACATTGCAGCCAGAATGATATTTCTAATGTCAAGAATGGTCTAATAGCACTCCTGGCTAAACCTTTTCTTGACTTCTGTTTCTGCTTATTTCAGCATTATCCTCTGCTATGGTCCCACTCACATTTTCACATTTGGGTCCAGGAACAACTCATATGCCTCTTCTGGCCTCAAGTGGAACAGTAATTGTTCCCTCTGCAGGGAATCCTCTGTCCTCCCCCTCCTCACTAGTTAACTTCTAATTATCCTTTAGATCTCAGCTACAGTGTCACTTCCTCAGGGAAACATTTTTACATCAAATACTTCCCTTATTGTAATTTAAACTCTATTGCAGAGTACTTTTCATCATTGCAGTTTTGCATTTGTTTGTGTGGTGTATTAATGTCTTTCTCCACCACTATTTTCTAAATCTCCATGATGCAAGGAACTATGTGTCACCAGCACCCAGCATAATTCCTGACATGTGGTTGCTCAAAAAATATTAAAAGAATAGATGAATGAATTTTATGCTTTCATTTGTAATGCTTGTATTTTATTAGAACTTCTCCCTATATGATATTTTATTTGTTGTCTTGTGCATGTTTTCTGTTAATAATTTGGAAGGTTTACAATTCATTTTACTTATTCATGTATATAACATATTTAATTCTTTGAATATATCTACTACCTTCTCCTTCTTATTTTTGTTACTAACATACTTATTCTCTACACTATCCTGGTTTACTGCGTTTTTATTCTGTTCTTTAATCATGATCCCCAGAATTGTTTAATATTATGCTCCATAATGCTCAGTATTACCTGTTATTGTTATTCACTTTTTGGTTAATCACGCTTATTTTCTAATGTTTTTTTTTAGGTAGAGCATCATGGAAACTCTATTACCTACATTTATGTATATTTGAAAGTATCTTTCTGCTTCCATTGTACTTGAAGTGACAACTTGGCTCAACATGGAATTATCGAGTTACAATATTTTGGGAAAATTTTGTACTTTCACAAAACATTCTAGATATTTTTCTATTGCCTTCTATCATTTAATATTTCAATGGATATATCTAAGCCCAACTTCAAATTTCTTTTTACAACTGTTGTTTTTTTTTGTTGTTGTTGTTTTGTTTTTAGTGTGTTGTTTCTTGTGTATGTGAAATGAGGTAATTTTTCATGGATCTTCCTCCATGTTTTCCATGCTATTGCAATCTTTTCCCAGGTGATTATAAGTCCTTTTATTCTGTAGGCTGAATGCTTTCTTCACTTCAGAAAAATTTTCTTTTGTTTCATCTTTGAATATTTTTTTCTTCATCAAATATTGTAAACACTTTTTAAGGAACACAAATTTTTCACTTGATCATTATTTTCTCTCTCAATCTTTTAAACACTTTGGTGTTCTCTTTCAGTTTTTACAGGATTTTTAAGTTTGCAATTTATGTCTCAGTGTATGTTTTCAGCAGCATCATTCTTCCCATATCTTATTTTTGCATCTAGTGACCTTCGTTATTATGTTTTTTTCTTTTTACTTTATTTCTTGAGGCTTGCTAGTTATATTTCATTCTTTATACTGTCTATCATTTATTTCTTCTAGTTATTATATATGAATTCTTCTTTAAGCTCCTTTCCCCCTGCCACTCTGTGGAGTCATGGTGCCCACACTAAGATATTTCTATTCAAGTAACTATCATAGGTTTTGCCCTTCAGTATGTCCACCTCTTTTTTTAAAACATATTTTTATTAGAAAGGTTGTGAACTTACAAAACAATCATGAACATGAGTGGAATTCCCATACAACACCCTTCCACCAACATACCACATTGTTGTGGAACAGCACAATATGATATTATAGTCTGATAATATCATCAGACTATTACCACTAACTACGTTTTATAGCATATCTTTGGTATAGTTTGTCCGTATCCCCCTATTATTAACACAGAACATCTTTGGCATTGATGCAAGAATATTACAGAATTGCTGTTAACTATAGTCCATAGGTTAAATTAATTGTATTTTTCCCATGTTTCTCCACATTCATACCACCTGGCAATAGTGATATACATTTCTTTTAGTTCTTAGAAGTGCATTCTTGTGTTTTTACTATTAACCACAATTCTCATCCACATCTGGGTTTACTCAGTTACTCAGTCCCTCTATTATTCTCTAGCTTTCTTTCAATTGAAATTTACATCCCTAGATTACCCTTTTCAGCCACAATCCCATTTATAGACCAGCTGCATTATTTCTATTCACTATATGTGTTACCATTAATTCTATCCATTTCCACACTTTTAGAATCAAGTTAAATAGAACTTCCACATGCATTAAGCATCAGTACACCATCTCAGCTCTCCTATTGTCTCCTAATAACCTTTACTCTAGGTTTTAATTCCATGCATTTATTCTTTGCATTTAGTTCATATTAGTGAGACCATGCAATATTTCTCCTTTTGTGACTGGCTTATTTCACATAACATAATGTCTTCAAGATTCATCCATGTCATCACATGTGTCCCAATTTCATTTCTTCTAACAGCAGCATAGTATTCCATCATACGTATATACCACAGTTTGTTTATCCAGTCATTGGTTGATGGACACTTGGGTTGTTTCCATCTTTTGGCAATTATAAATAATACCTCTATGAACATTGATGTTCAAATATCTGTTCATGTCACAGTTTTCAGTTCTTCTGGATATATTCAAAGTAGAAGAATTCCTGGATCATATGATAATTCTATATTTAGGTTCCTGAGGAACCACCAAACTGTCTTCCACAGAGACTGCACCATGTTATATTCCCACCAACAGTGAAGGAGTGTTCCTATTTCTCCACATTCTTTCCAGAAAATATTGTTTTCTGTGGTTTTTTTTTTTAATAATTGTCATTCTATGAAATGTGAGATGATATCTCATTGTCGTTTTGATTTGCATTTCCCAATAGCTAGTGATATGGAACAATTTTTTCATGTGCTTTTTGACCCTTTTAAAGTAATGTATAAGTCTTTTGCCCATTTTTAAATTGGATTGCTTGCTCTTTTATTGTAGACTGGTATGATTTCTTAATATAGAATGGAACTCAAAGCCTTATCAGATATGTGGTTTCCAAATATTTTCTCCCATTGAGTGAGCAGCCTTTTCATCTTCTTCACAAAGTCCATTTAATGACAAAAGTGTTTAAGTTTGAGAAGGTCCCATTTATCCATGTTTTCTTTCATTGCTCATGCTTTTGGTGTAAGGTTTAAGGATCCACCACCTACCATCAGGTCTTGAAGATGTTTCCCTACATTTTCCTCAAGGAGCCTTATGGTTGTATATTTTATAGTCAGGTCTTTGGTCCAGTGAGTTGATTTTTGAATAAGATGTGAGATAAGAGTCCTCTTTCTTTCTTTTGACTATGAATATCCAATTCTCCCAGCAACTTTTGTTGAATAGACTGTTCTGCCCCAGCTATGTCCACCTATTATTGAAACAGCTTTCTGACTAGCTTAAGATCTTTTGAGGCATGCATTTTAACTCAGGGTCCCCTCTCAACCTGTTTTAATTTTCATTGCACAAAACAGATATTCCATGTGTACTGGATTGGAATTTTGGACACTTCCAAGTCTTTCAAAGAATGGAGCTCACATTTATGTTTCTTCTCTTGCTTCAAAAGAAGAGAGAGGAAGAAATGTCTCATATTTAAGTTGTAAATCTGAATCTCTTTTCATAATTAATGATGAACTACAGTTTAACCTTGACTGTTGCACTTCCCTGAAATTTAAATTCAAGGTCACATATGCTTCATAAATTATGTTGGTAACAGTCTGTAATTTAAGGAAGTTTGGTATAGAACAATGAGTAGAAAATTGTGAGAAAGTCCTAAATACATATACAACCCAACCTTTTGCTATCCATGGAACTTTGAATGAAAACATTGTCTGAGATTATATGGTTATGAAAATAGTTGCTTCAATGTACATTTGTGAGGAATTCAATAGGATATATATCTAAAATTTTATTTCTGCAGTCACTTTATAGTTTTTTATATATTCTCTCTCTATTTTTTAGGCGGTACCAGAGATTGAACCAGGGACCTTGTACATGGGAAGCAGGCATTCAACCACTGAGCTACACCCACTCCCCTCTGCATTTTCATTCATAGCATTGTATGGTTTTACTGTCATTTATTCTTCATTCTCTTCTTTATCTTCTATGTTTAAGTTTTTTATGCTGTCATAATCAATACTGAAATTATTAAATGATTAACAATTAAAAGGGCATTTTTGTGTTGCTCTAGAATTCATTTTTTAGTCATGGAAAAGTTTTCAAAGTAGTTCTAGGAAATGGTAAAAAGCTTCTTTGTCATAAGAAAATTACATACCCTTTATTCTCTTATTAACAAACATATTCTTCACTTGGTTCCCCTGGGAAATCAAAATGACAGTGGGCGGTAATTCCCAGGCCCATTGATATAAGTCTGGCAATCCCAATCTCTGAAGCATCATTTGGTCACCATCCTCTGGGACTGTAATTAGCCTCTGCTCTAACTATTTTATACAGCTATTTGTATGTGTGTGTGTAATAATCCTGCATAGACTCTGGTTGATTTGGGGGACCATATCTCAATTATTAATGATGTTGCTCTTTCATTTCCCTTGGTAAAACAAGTATGTAAAAGGAATTTAAAAAACCTTCTATACTGAGTAAATCAGTAATCCAAAGTTTCTGTGTTCTAGGAATGAAGAAATTAAGTTTTCCTCAAGTCAGTGTGATGTCAGCCCTCTGTGTGGCATTTTGCTGTGGCACTAGAGAAGGAGAATGTAAACAGAATCGGCACTCTGAAGGAGGGTCACTGAAATGGGTATTTGCAGGCATGGGTATGGAAAAGTGAATATCTCAGCCCTGAAAGAATGATAATTCTACTTTTATGTCAAGGAAGAATCAAAGTTTTTCTTATGACTGCTCATTGCCTTGTCCAAATTTTCCCAGTTTCTTCGCCCCCTTTTCTTGGTCTCATGGGCCTTCTTGTCAGGCCTGTGCTTTGTGATAAGCCTGACCCTCAGGACGGTCCATCCAATGCCTAGAAAATATTTTCCCCTGTGTGACTTTCTTCCTCACTTGCCATGTTATTCACTCCCTAGCCTCTATCATCTCAATGGTTAGAGTTCTTTTGTATTGCTTCCTAGATGTCAAGAATTTCTGGTGAGTGCCACAGCAGAGGAGCATATTTGTTCTCTAAAATCTTTTTCATCCAACCTCTATTGGGAATTTTTTTAAATTCATTCTTTGACAACAAATTATCACATCTATTGTATTAGTCATTCATAATTAACCCATTTGGCATTTTAATGTGTTGCTACAATATACTAAGCATTCCCATTTACAAAATAGAAAATTTATGTAAGTTGATACTTAAATTTTCTTGTGTGTCTTCTTTTTATTCTATCATCCCACCTTCTTCACTATCACAAAATTCTTCTACTCCTTCTCTTTGTTCTCTTTTCTCCTCCTTTTTTCTGGTTTTCATTTTTATTTTTAAAAATACTAGATTATAAAAAAGTCACATAAAAATATAGGGGATTCCTATATGCGCTGCTCCCCACACCTTCCATATTTTTCCACATTAACATCATCCTTCATTAGTGAGTTACTTTCATTGCAATTGATGAGCACATTTTGGAGCATTGCTACTAAGTGTGGATTAAGATTACATTGTAATTTACACTCTCTCCCACCCAATTCTGTAGGTTATGGCAAGATATATAATGGCCTGCATCTGTCATTGCAATATCACTCAGTACAATACCCAAGTCCTTAAAATGCCCCTCTATTACACCTGTTTTCCCCTTTCCCTTCTCCTTTGGTATCTTTGGCCCGTGATGATTGTCTTCCTTCTCTATGATTATTCTGTCTAAATTGTTGACCTCTTTGCCTACTTTCACACTATCAGCACG
Source organism: Cabassous unicinctus (assembly GCA_029593785.1). NCBI lineage: Eukaryota > Metazoa > Chordata > Mammalia > Cingulata > Chlamyphoridae > Cabassous > Cabassous unicinctus. The sequence goes on from JAQZBX010005690.1 coordinate 28,995, forward strand.
CATATTCTCCATGATTAGGACTTTGGTGCTTTCCTCTTTTTTGAATTCTCTTTGTTTCAAGGATCTTATTCACTCATACATTAAGCTATTACTTTTACATGTATTATTATCAAATTGTATCTTGAATCTAGTCTTCTTTTTATATATCCTGTCCCATATTTCCACCTGGGTTCTCACTAGCATTTAATACTCTATTTGCTTAAAATAACCAGAATCCTCTATTTTCTCCACCCTCATAAATTCCATGTCCAATTTATTAAAAAAAAAAACAAAACAGATCAACTTTTGTTATATCTATTCATGTTCAAACCTTAGCATCATCTTTGACTTTGTTCTCTTTCAGCTTCACTCCGATTTTGATCAGTCATCAATTGCTTCAGGGTTTTCTTTCTCAATATTCGTGCATCTAGATCCTTACCGATAACACTGCATGGCCCTAGTGCCTATGCGTGGTCCACAAATCTGCTGTGCTTCAACATTGTCTTAAGGGGACTACTTTCCTTCTTTTCCCTTTCCTCTAATTGACCCATCATACTTACGGCAGGCCTTGACATGGATTCCTTGCACTCCTTCATTGTCTCCCTAAACTTATCTAATAATTCTCATATATCTTATATTAGTTCTGAATGTCAGGCCCAAACCACCTTTCTTGTCTTATTTTCCTCTGTTCTGCAAAACATGTTCTATGATCTAGGCAATCTGCATTGCATTAACCCAGTGGACACTGCATTTACCTACTTTTCATATGTTATCATCTCACAGAAATGACTTCGTTAGATCCTATATTTGTATATTGTTATATTTTCCATCTCTTAACTACACATTCTCTATACTGCCTTCTCTCAGCAATATAGTTTTCTCTTTCCATTCTACTCATATATTTTTAAAGGGTTGTTTCTGCTTTAAAATATGCATTACAATTTAATGCCTGTTGTGTATTTACATATATTTTGGGTAGGAATTGACTCTTTACAACATTGGTCTTTCTTGTAATCTGGAACACAATAATTAAAATTCATTATAAATGAACAAAATGAATATATGAAAAAGTAAGAATAGTAACAGAACATAATCCAACTAAGACTTTGGTCTTTGAATAAGACCAAAACTAAATAATGCTCTGATATTCTGACAAGCATAAAATATCTCTGCTTTTTCCTCTTGCTCAATTAAAGTAGGTATTGAAATTAAAGAATTCTATGTGCTTCACACATGCAAAATTGATTATAGTTGTGGAAGGGGCATAACCTGATCAGAATTCAAAGCTTCTTCAAACATCCCTCAGGCAGTCTCTCTTTGAGTAGTATATCCTCAGAAGCAAAATTGTTCTTTGGGAAATATACTTGAACTATTGAACACAAGTGCAGGTCTGAATGCCTTACTCTAAACCAGGTCTAGTTTTAGAACCTTAGAAAATGGAAGATTCAGAATTTTTTTAATTTTCTATACTTGAGAGTCATTAACGTAGTTATTCCATAAAATATAATGGACATGATTTATTGTGCTATAAAATGTGTTAGATATGGATTTAGGTATGTTTATATATATTATATCATTTATTTCTCACAACATCATACAAGAGAAATATTATTACCTCCATTTTAGTAAGGAGGAAACTGAAGATCTTAGAGGTCAAATAACTTTGTCATGCTCACATAACAGTGAGTGGTGGAGACTAGTTTCAAAAGCAGGTGTGGCTGGCTTCAAAGCCAAGCTATCAACCATTCTACTATAACATATGTAAGGCAACATGTGACTTTCTGTACTTTTAGGATTGAAGAAGAGAAGGATGAAAATTTGGAAATGATTTCTGTGCTTTTGATTGTGAGCCTATAACAGTGTGATAAGTCCACTCTGAAGAAGAAACACAGATCTTTGAAATCACTTTGGTACTCTCAGTGGCAGGAGGTCACTGGACAGAAAATACTCCTGGAATGGTAGAACACATAAAACATGTGAAGAATTTCATGCGCCCGTTGTCTTTTGTTTTGTACACATTCTTTAGTGTATACTAAGAATACTTAGCATACTTAGTGTATACTAAGAATGTATACATTCTTTAGTGTATACTAAGCTACTCAAATCTAAATAAAAGTGATAATTTTTGCAGTAAATTACATGTGTATATCATTGCAAATTATAAGGCAAACTTTCTATTCATTAGCATGTGTGATTTTTACAGAAACTCTGTGAGCCTGATAAGGCAGGTAATAGAAGCATCTGCCTTTTTTCTCTTTCCTTAAATGCAGCCCAATGTCAAAGTCAAGAGCAGCCCTGAATCAGTGTATTAAAGGTGAGAAATTGATCTTATTTATGTTCTTCTTAACTGTGTTCTCAGAAATAGACCCTGTCTAACGTATATTACCTGAATCCTTTTCATATCTTTCTCTTTTCCCTGATGCTTTCTCTTTTTTTTCTCTTTTTGTCATTGTACATTTTTTTTCATAATTTCTCCTTATGTTCCTTTCCCTTTCTTTAAATCTTCATTCTTTCGCCTCTCTGCCCTTTTTTTTCCCTGAATCCCAGAGTACCCATAGATTTCAGGAAAATAGTTGAATGCTGGCTATAATTTTAGAAAATAGTTGAATGCTATCTAATTTCAATGAAGAAAGATGCTGTAAATCTTTAGGTGTCTTCCCAATGGGCAGTCATGGCTAGTATAAGTTTTTAAATGAAAAACTTACCCTTATGAATAGTGAACATATTGGAAAAGGTGATGGAGAGAAGAAAGAATCAGGAATAATGAAGACCACTGACCCAAAGGCCTGGCCTTACTACACACTGGTGTTATTAACCTATCTCTCAATTAAGAGTTTTCTACTGATTTTTTTATATGTTCCTGGATATATCAAAATGGGATATATAGCATTAATATTAATCAATAGTTAAATGTCTCTTCATATTATACAGTTCAAGGCATTTTCCACACATTGCATAGCTTTCATTTCTCTATTCCTACTCAGTTCTCTCAATTCCTAAGGGAATCGATGTCAACATCATTGGCATAGCCTTCCCCATATGTTCCACCTGACACGGTATCTTCTGCCTTTGAAATTGAATAGCACTTTCCCCACTATAACTCACTTATCTTACCATTCATTTTACATGTATTGTATACCACTTTATATTGTACTTGTTATATGTACAATTCATATTTTTCAACTGTTTTCATGTTGCTTTTACTTACAAGATTTAAAGAACAGGTAGAATGAAAGAGAGTTGTCAGTAAAAGCAAGAAGTAATTGGAATTGATCTTTGAGGATAATAAAATTTAGAAAGACCAAAAAGATGGACTTATAAGAAATATCATGGTAAGTTTTCTTAAAATTGTAGTGACCAGTTGCATAAACAGAGAAGTATGAAAAATAACTGAACAAATCATGATAACAATGAAAATTCACTTTCCCAAATATAATTTATTATTTTGCTAGTCAATTGTTAATTGGATATATATTTTTGCAATATTTAATTATTGTTAGGCTGCTATTAATTTAGTATTGTAATTGACACTTTGTATGAATGTCTGTGGTTAATTTGGGTTTTAATCAGGCAGAGTTACACTTTTGAATTTGGAGTTTTGCTCAAGATTTTTACTTGGTTATTTTCTCAGGATTTGTTTCTCTGTGGTAGGAATCAAGGGACCTGGATTCTGATCCCTACTTCTGCCAATTGTGTGAATATAGGAAACTCAGTTTACTTTGCTGAATGGTCTCATGTTTTTCATCTAATTAATAACCAACTTGGATAAAATGATATTTAATGATTCCATGAGAAAATTCATCTCATCACACTGGTCCATGTGTTTTCCCTCAACAAGGCCTTGGATGTGTTTCCTTGGCTTCTTCTCCAGATTCTCCATCTACCCTTGTGTACTCTTCCCATCAATTCTCTCCCTGCTGATTCTCCATCCTCTCATGTACATCATATATGATCTCTCCCTGTTCCTGACCCTAGACCCCAGGTTGTTGTTTACAGTAAGTGTGCATCTTGAGACCTTGGACTGTTATCTCAGGTGGTGACAGAATAATCACGGAGAGTAGATGATAATAGAGAGAGACTCATACCCATGTGGTGACTCAGAATTGGGGTCAGGATACAGTAAGAGTCTCTAAGTTCTGTGGCCTATGACCAATGAGTGCAGCAATCAGAGGGATCTTTGTGTGAGGAAGTTCCATTTTGTAGCTGCAAAAATGAAGGGAGTCTGTATACCTTTACTGTACCTCAACAACTTCTAAAATAATAAACCTTTATTAAGTTTTTTCAGAAACTTAGGGAAGTGATTAAAGTGAGTATCCAGACACAGAGAATCAATCCTATTTTCTGCCTACACCCATCCACATATATGCTTACATATAAGTACTATGATTATTAAAGGACTAAATATCCAGTGCCTTTTTTGCGTGTATTTTATGGTGAAAGTTAAAGAAGAAAGTTCATCTGCCTTCCTAAAATGTTACTTATTAATGTTTGATATTCCTCTCCATTTATAATCATGAATTAAAAGTATAAACTTATAAATTGCCTTGTAGATAAAATATCTGAATGGATTTTAGTCAAAGTAAGCAGGATAATATTAAACATCAAACAAGTTTAGGTATTTTAGAGTATGGGGGATGCTAGTGAACATAAAAAGAGTGATACCAGGTGGAGACTGAGAGATTGATGAATTAAACTGAATATATCAACCATTCCAAATGCTGGTCCTTGATGCCTTCATGTGCATGGAGAGAGGGAAGCTATTTGCAGAGATATTTTACATTCTTTGTGACAATTTAAGCATATGTCTTTGCAGAAACTCTGCTGAAATTCCCAAAATAATTTTTTATTAGGCCTGGAGAAAGCCTTGCAGAACCAAGTGGTTTAAGGTCCATGAAAGCCTTTTTGGGTGTTGAGACCAGTTTAGGGCTTTGTGATTAAGGAAGATTGTGTACAAAATAGCAGTGAATATGAGAAAACATAATAGAAAGTAATGGTTGCTTTGTTGTTGTTTTTTTTGTTTTTTTTTTTAATGAAAGGCCACATACTTCTCCTGTTCTACTCCCCTAACATGCCCTCCAATATCACATACTCTAGACTCTTTATCTCAGTCTCAATTTACAGCTTATCTTACTTCAGTCCCAATTCATGACTTAGCATCACTCACTCCAGGGGGGGAAGCATCTGTTAATCATAATGTTTTCCTCTCAATTCTATTTTCTGTCAAAGAATTGTGAGTGCAAAGTGGGGAGATATGGGTATTATGGGAATATGTATAAAAACAAGATGGAATATGTTGGAAATGAGGACTAATTAAATGAGGTAATTTAAACAGCTGATGAATGTCATAGGCACCCATGAATCTTTCGTTCTCAATTAATCTTCTGTTAAATTGAGGCCAGAACATTCTGGTGAAAGAGTGTTGGCAATTGGTTCAAATCATGTTGCAGCTCACAAGTTGTGATTATATTTTGTTGATTTTTCTTGTATTTGAGGAAATGAATGACTATATACTTTTCATTTCTATTGAAAACACTGTGACACTAATGATTCTATGGTGTATTATCATTTCCATAATCACAATTTCCTCCTCATTTTCTTAGTTTTCATAATTTTGGCAGCAGTCCAGATGGCTGGATCAATAGATGGAGGGAATCACTCTGTGATGTCCATGTTTCTGGGACCCATCAATGCATGGGAGATCCAACTTCTCATGATGTTCTCCTCTGTGCTCTATGTGGCAAGCATGACTGGAAACATCCTCAATGGGTTTTCTGTGACCATTGAGCCTCACTTACTTTCCCCCATGTACTTTCTACTGGCCAGGCTCTCCTTTATTGACATGGGAGCCTCACCTCACCCAAGATGATTTATGACATTTTCAGAAAGCTCAGAGCCATCTCCTTTGGAAGCTGCATTTCTCAGAACTTCTTCATCCATGTCATTGGTGGTGTGGAGATGGTGCTCCTCATTGCCATGACCTTTGGCAGGTATGTGGCCATTTGTAAGCCTCTGCACTACCTGACCATCATGAGCCCCAGATGTGCACGTTATTTCTGGCTGCTGCCTGGGCCTTTGGTGTCAGTCACTAACTATTCCAACTGGCATTTACTGTGAACTTACCCTTTTGTGGCCTTAACGTATTGGACAGCTTTTACTGTGACCTTCCCGGACACCTCAGACTGGCCTGTACAAATACCTACAAGTTGCAGTTTATGGTCACTGTCAGTAGTGGGTTTACCTGTGTTGGTTCTTTTTCCATTCTTCTCATATTCTACATCTTTATTTTGTTTACTGTTTGGAAGCATTCCTCAGGTGGTTCATCCAAGGCTTTCTCCACTCTGTCAGCTCATATTACAGTGGTCCTTTTGTTCTTTGGTTCATCCATGTTTGTCTATATATGGCCACACTCCAATTCACACATGGGTACGTTTCTTGCTATTTTTGATGCAGTTCTCACTCTTTTTCTGAATCCAGTAATTTATACATTCAGGAATAAAGATATGAAGGCTGAAATGAAGAGAGTGTGTAAACATGCAGTGATTTACAGGAAAATCTCATAAGTGATGTCATAAGCTCTTCCATTGACAATGGTTTTTTTGGCCTTATATTTCCATCTTTTATATTTCAGTTTCAGGAGCTTTGATGCAGAAAACATTTGAATGTTATCATACCTGTCATTCTTAACTGATAAATGTATTTATTCATTGTGAAAAGTGAGTCATGAAAACATTATATCTCTCTATTTTTGAAAGTCTCTTAATTTCTTTCAGCAATGTTTTGTGACTTTCAGTGAACTATTCTTGTATATCTTTTCTGAAATTTAACACTAAATATTTAATATTTTTATGCTTTTTTAAATGGTATTTTGTCTCACTTTACAATATTTCACTGCTATTATAAAACTTTAATTGATTTTATTTATATTTCATCCTGCAAACTTGTAAAACTCATTTATTAGTTCTACTAATTTTTTATGGATTTTGAAGAATTTTCTTCATACATTAGCATGTGGTCTACAAATAAAGACCTTTTTACTCCTTTTATTCCATTAAGAATTAATTTTATTTGTTTTTCTCACCTAACTTTTTTTTCTAGGTCCTGCAGTACAACGTGAATAGAAGTCATTGGAGTGGACATCTTGATTTGTTCTTGATCTTGTAGGGAAAAGCATCCAGTCTTTCAAAATTAAGTACGATGCAAAGTATTAGTTGATTTTTCATATACAGTATGCCTTATACCATGTTGAGAACTTTCTTCCACATTGACAGGTTCCTGAAAGCCTGACTTTGTTTGTTTTTTTTTTTTAAATCAAGAATGGTAGTTGGGTTTTGTAAAATGCTTTTTTTGTTTTAGTAACAAGGTAATGCAGGACTTTTAGAATGACTTGAGAAATGTTTCTTCTCAAAATTTTGCAAGAGTGTGAATAGAATTGTTATAATTTCTTTCTTAAATGTTTAGTAGAACTTGTCAGTGACGCTTTCTTGTCCTGGAGTCTTTCCTGTTTTCAACTATAAACAGAAAAGGGAAACAAAGGGAAATTTTTCAGTTATAAACTCAGTTTATTTATTAGAAAGTTTGTGTGTCCATTTTGGAAGTTTGTGTTTTTCAAGAAATTTGTACATTTATCTATGTTGTCAAACGTATTGGAATAATTTATTCAAATACCTCATCTTTTTTAATATCTGTAAGATTCAATAATTTTCTCTTTCTCTCTCTCTCTTTCTGGATATTGGTAATATGTGTCTTTTCTCTTTTTTGACATCAGTATGGTTAGATATTTCTCAATTTTCTTGGACTTCTCAATCAGGTTTTCAAATCAATGATTTTCTCTATTGTTTTTGGTTTTATATTTCATTGTCTTCTCATCTTATTGTTTATATTTATATTATTCTACTTTTTATGCATTAATTTACTTTCTTTATGCAGTTGGTTTATGTGGAAGCCATAGCCTTTCAAGACCATTCTTCTTTTCTAGTACATTCATTCAGTTCCATTAATATTCTTTAAAGCACTGCTTTAAGTGCATCCCAGAAATTTTGGTATATCTTGTTTATTTTCATTTCATTCAAAATATTTATTAATTTTATTTTTAATTTTATCTTTAAAACACGGGTTATAATTCCTATGGGAATTTTCCTGGCATCTTTCTGTTATTGATGTCTAATTTATTTGATTATATTCACATAACTTGCTTTGCATGATTTGAATACTTTTAAATTTACTGAGACATATCTTATGGCCCAGCATATTGTCTATCTTGTTAAATGTTTCATATGTCATTAAAAAGATTTTGCATTCAGTTATTGTAAGGTGATGTATTCTAAAAATGTCAATTAGTTCCACTTGGTTCATGATGTTAAGTCTTTTATGTCCTTAGAAATTTTCTTACTGCTTTTTCTAGAAACAATTGGAAGAGGGATGTTTAACTCTGTGGCTATATCTGTGGATTCAACTATTTCTCCTTAGAGTTCTAGGAGTTTTTGATTCATATATTTTGAATTTCTGTTATGAGGTGCACCAATGTTTAGGATTTTTATGTACTCTTCTTTAATTGACCATTTTATCATTATGAAATTACCTTTATACCTTGTAAAAATAGTTACTATGAAATCCACTTTGAGTGATATTTGTATAGCCACACTAGTTTTCTTTTGATTAGGTTTATATGTCTGGAAAAACTCTTTCTTTCTTATGCTTTTCATTTTAAAACAGATTTATTGACATATATTCACATAACATGCAATCCATCCAAAGTGTATAATCAGTGGCTTTTAGTATATAACAGAGTTGTGCATTCATCAACACAATCAATTTTAGAACATTTTCATATCTGAAAAGCCCCATACCTTTTGCCAGTCACCTCTCAATCCCTCTCTCCTTTCCTATCTCCTCATAATAACTAATCTAGTTCTGTCTCTATAGATTTATTTATAATTTATATAAATGGAATCATGCAATATGTAGTACTTTGTGTCTGGTTCTTTCACTTAATGTAATGTTTTTTAAATTATTATTTTTTTAATTTGAGAAGTTGTAGATTTACAGAAGAGTCATGTTAAAAACATAATGTTCCTATATACCCCACCATTGTTGACACTTTGCATTAGTGTGGTACCTTTGTTATATTTGATGAAAGAACACTAAAATAGTATTATTAGCTGCCGTCTGTAGTTTACATTAGGTGTATTTTTCCCATATACCACTCTATTATTATCACCTGGCATTAGTGTCATACATTTGTTATAATTCATGAAAGAACTTTCTTGTACTATTATCGTGAGCCCATTGTCCACAACAGTTATCACTGTGTTATACAGTCCCATGATTTTCCTTCTAACTTTCATTCTAGTAACATACACAACTCAAAACTTTCCCTTTCAACCACGTTCACTTACATAATTCAGTGCTGTTAATTACTCACAATAATGTGCTAACATCATCACCATCCATTTCCAAACATTTACAAACAATCTAAATGGAAATTCGGAAGAAATTATGCATGAGATCCCTATTTTCTAACTCAATCTATCACCTGGTAAAGTATATTTTAGATTTTAACTCTGTGTGTTGCTTATTCTAATTAGTTCATAACAGTGAGATCATACAATATTTGTCCTTTTGTGCCTGCATATTTCATTCAACATAATGTCCTCAAGTTTCATCCATGTTGTCGCATGCATCAAGACTTCAGTCTTTTTATAGATGATTAATATTCCATGGTATTTATATACTACATTTTGTTTACCCATTCATCAGTTGCTGGACACTTGTGTTGTTCCCATCTTTTGGCAATTATGAATAATGCTGTTATGAATATCGATGTGCAAATATCTGTTTGAATCCCTGCTTTCAATTTTTCTGGTTATATCCTAGTAGCAAAAATGCTGTGTCATATGGTAATTCTATATTCAGCTTCCTGAAGCAGTGTCAAACTGTCTTCCACAATGTCTACACAATTTTACATTCCCACCAGCAATGAATGAGTATTCCTATTACTCCTCATCCTGTCCAACACTTATACTTTTCTAAGTTTTAAAAAAAATAATACACATTCTATTGGGTATGAAATGATATATCTTTGAAGTTATGATTTGTATTTCTCTAATAGCTGCTGAGGTTAAGTATCTTTTCATGCACTCTTTAGCCATTTGTATTTCTTCTTTGGAGAAATAAATATTTGATTCTTTTGCCATTTTTTAACTCGGTTGTTTGTCTTGTAGGATTTCTTTATATATTCTGGATACTAAACCTTTAATAGATATGTGGCTTCCAAGTATATTCTCCCATTGAGTAGGTTGTATTTTATTTTTCATGACAAAATCCTTTGATACACAGCAGTTTTTAATTTTGTGGAGTTCCCATTTATTTGTTTTTGTTTTGTTTTGTTGCAAGTGCATTGGGTGTAAATTTCAATAAACCATTGCTTAATACAAAATCCAGAAGATGCTTCTCTACATTTATTTCTATGAGTTTTATAGTCCTGGTTCTTATATTTAGTTCTATGATCCATTTAGAGCTAATTTTTTAATATGGGGTGACATAGGAGTCCTCTTTCATTCTTTTGCATATGGATATCCAGTTCTCCCAGTACCGTTTGTGGAAGAGATAATTCTTTTACAATTGAGGGGAATTGGCAACTTTATCAAAATTCAGTTAGCTAAAGGTGAGAGGGTCTATTTCCAAATTCTCAATTTGATTGCTTTTGGCTAGGTAAAGTATAACTTGAAGAACAGCTAAAGTTTGAACCTGTCCAAGTTAGAAAAAGGTTGCTAGCCACCATTTTGACTCCACCCTTGTCATAAGGGGAAGACAAGCTGACTGAAAATCACAGTGATGGTAGAGACTGGTTTCTTTAAGCCAGATTGGTCTGCAGCCCTAACCTAGGCTTCAGCCCCACTTCTAGAAAGGATAAAGCTGGCAAACCCCACACCAGCCTGTCTAGGTAGCTGGAGGTACATTTGGCTGGCACGGACTAAATAATCAGAAGTCTATCGGGGCAACGGTGGTCCTCTTGGACAACTACTGCATAGATTACTTCCCACACCTGCAGCTCCAACCCTGTCCCAAGCAGGGGAGAAAGGGGCATGAAAGTTCCTCAGTCTCTCTGGGCATCTACAATCTGGGCCTGCATGACTTCTACTATTCCACACAGGTGTGGTTCTGTTGCTACCCCTGGCAAAAGAGAAAGTTGGGAGAAGTTTCATTGGTCCTTGGAGCAATGAGGGCAGCTTGAGCCTCCACAGCTTATAGAACCAACTACACCCTTGTCTCCTACTACACAACCAACAAGGGAGAAAGGGAAGGAAGTCCTAAACTAAAGAGAAAAACTGCACCCAAAATAAATACTACAGTAAGTCAGATGCCAAGACACCAACAAGAAATTGCAATCCACACCAAGAAACAGGAAGATATGGACCACTTAAAGGAATAAGATAAGCCTCCATATGACACAAAGGAGTTGATACAACTCATAATAGGTGTTCAAACAAATCTCCTTAATAAATTCAATGAGATGGCTAAATAAATTAAGGATATTAAGAAGACATTGGATGACCACAAAAAGGAATTTGAAAACATACACAGAAAAATAACAGATCTTGTGTGAATGAAAGGTGCAATAAATGAAATTAAAAAATGCACTGAAATCATATAAGAGCAGACTTGAGGAAGCAGAAGAAAGGATTGATGAGCTAGAAGAAATGGCCTCTGAAAGTGAACATTCAAATGAACAGATGATGAAAAAATTAGAAAAACATGAACAAGGTCTCAGGGAAATAAATGATAGCAAGAGATGTGCTAACATATGTGTCATGGGTGTCCCAGATGGAGAAGAGAAGGGAGAAGGGGCAGAAGGAATGTTTGAAGAAATAATGGTAGGAAATTTCTGAACCCTATTGAAGGACATAGATATCCATGTCCAAGAAGCATAACGAACTCTTACCCAAAAAAATCTGAATAGACCAACTCTGAGACACATACTAATCAGAATGTCAAATGACAAAGACAAAGAGAAAATTCTGAGGGCAGCAAGGGAAAAGCAATGCATAACATATAAGAGATAACCAATAAGATTAAGTTCTCATTTCTCACCAGAAACTGTGGAAGCAAGAAGTCAAGTGGTATGATATATTAAGATAATGCAAGAGAAAAACTTCCAGCCAAGAATCTTATATCCAGGAAGATTGTCTTTCAAAAACGAAGGCAAATTTAGAAAATTCACTGATAAACAGAAACTGAGAGTTTGTAACCAAGAGACCTGCTTTGCAGGAAATAGTAAAGGGTGTGCTACAGCCTGAAAAGAAAAGACAGGGGAGAGCGGCCTGGAAGAGAATTTACAAATGAAGATTATATCAATAAAAGTAACTAAAAGTGTCAAAAGAGTGGTGAAAATAAAATATGACAGATAAAACCCAAATATTCAGGAATAAACATGACCAAAGGTGTAAAGCACTTGTATTCAGAAAACTACAACTCATTGTTGAAACAAATTTTTAAAAAGGCGTAAATAATTGGAAGAACATTCCATGCTCACAGACTGGAAGACTAAATCTCATTAAGATGTCAATTCTACTCAAATTGATAGAAAGAATCAGTGCAACCCCAATAAAGATCCCACCAGGATTTTTTAAATAAATGGAAAACATGATTATCAAATTTATTTGGAAGGGCAAGGAGCCCTGAATAGTCAGAAACATCTTAAAAAGAAAAGCAAAGTTGGAGGACTCTCATTTCCAGGCTTTAAATAATTTATCTAGCTACATTTGTAAAAACAGCATGGTACTGACATAAAGACAGACACATAGACCAAAGGAACTGAATATAGTGGTTCAGAAACAGACACTCACATCTATGGTCAAGTGATTTTTGACTAGCCTGGCAAACCCACCCAACTTGGGCAAAAGAGTCCATTCAACAAATGGTTATGAGAAAACTGGATATCTATAGCAAAAGAAGGAAAATGGACCCCTATTTCAAACCTTATACAAACATTAACTCAAAATGAATAAAAAACCTTAATGTAAAAGCAAGAACCATAAAGCATCTAGAAGAAAACGTAGGAAACTATCTTCAAGACCTGGTGGTATGTGATGGATTCCTAAATGAGATAAGAGGAAGACTGAGATGGGCTAATGATATTTAATCTATGCAGAAGTTTTAATTAGCTTTACTGTAAAAGTGTGGAAATGTATAGAGTTGATGGTAACACATTATAGTGAGTAACAGCTGGTTTATAAATGGGGATGTGGCTGAAAATGGTACTCTAGGGATGCAAATGAAAATTGACAGAAAGCTAGAGAATAATCTAGGGACTGAATAGCACAGTAAGCTCAGGGGTGGATGAGAGTTGTGGTTGATGGTATAGATGCAAAGTGTCCTTTGTGAGCTACAGCAGATATACTTCACTATTTCAGGGTGGTGGGAATGTGGAGAAGCATGGGAAAAATACAAATGGAGTGACCTATGGACTGTAGTTAACAGTAATAATGTAATATTCTTGCATCTATGCCAAAAATGCACTGTGTGGTAATGGAGGAGTATGGAAAATGTATGCCAAATATATGCTATGGATCTGGTAATAATCAGATATTATCTCATAATCTGTAACAAATGTTCCACCATGGAGTGGTGTGTTGATAGAGGGGTGTTGTTTGGGAATTCTGCACATGTGCATGATTGTTTTGTAAGTTTACAACTTCTGTCATAAAAAATATTGTTAAAAAAAAAATAGGATGGGTTGGGGGAAAAATACACCAAATGTAAGATAAGGACTATAAATAGTAGTAAGATTTTGACAATTTTCTCTCATAATTAGTAACAAATATCTCATGACAATGCAAGGTGTTGGTGGAGGGTTAATGTATGGGACACCTGTATGATGTTATGAATGTTTGTTTTGTAAGTTCACAACTTTTAATGTACACTTATTGTTTATGTATGTTTATGTGTAAATGATATAAAAATAAAAATAATACGTGGCTTAGGGGAAAATTCTTTAGTTAGTTGTAATATTTTAAGGATGCCTTTCAATCATTAATTAAAAATGTTTAATAGCAATACGAGGTATTCATGGTAGGGTGAGATATAAGAGCCATGTATGATGTTATCTATGTTTGTTTTGTAAGTTCACAACTATTGCTATACATTTAATGTTTATGTATGTTCATATATGAGTGATATAATTCAATAATTTTTAAAAAAAAATGCACTAGGAAGAAAAAAAAGTATGAGAATCTGTCCCACTAGGAAGAAAAAATGCACTAGGAAGAAAAAAATGTATGAGAATAGTTCACAACTATTGCTATACATTTAATGTTTATGTATGTTCATATATGAGTGATATAATTCAATAATTTTTTAAAAAAATGCACTAGGAAGAAAAAAAAGTATGAGAATCTGTCCCACCTAAGAAGAGTCTAAGAAAAAAAACCCACTAAATTTATGATGTAGTAATTTGGATAGGATCCTCTAACAGAAAAAAAAAACAACTTTAGTTAAACACTAATTAAATCTGAATAAAGTCTGGACTTTAGTTTCTGTAAAAACAAACAAACCAAAAAAAGCAATGGAAAAATTTGATTTTAAAAGAAACTTTAATAATACATAATAAACTGATGTTCCAAGTAGTTATGTTAAATTTTTCAGTACATCTTCCTGATAAGAACTCTCCATAATATAAGAATAATAATAGTCAAACATTTTTTAACCTGGTCAGGGTTATGACTACAAGTGCTACACCAAAATCAGAAATACAACAAAGAAAAGCTGCAAGTATCAGACACAAGACAATGAAATAGAAGGGAGTAAATAGTAGGAGTAAGTATTGGAGAGGAAAGATGACAAAATTATTTTTATTTGCTGATCACAAAATTAACTCCTTTAAAATTTCAAGAAAGTGGGTTTAAAATTAGATCCAATCAGAGCAATTTAATAAATATACAAAAGTCAGTATAACTTATTAAATTATGATGAAAAATGATCCAATTTATAAGAGAAAAAACTATAAGTATAAAGCTTTCTTGTTAAACAGTAGACACTTTTAATTAAATTAGGATCAAATTATGCTAAAAGATAGGAAGACTCAACATTTTTAAATTGTCAATTCTCTTTAAACTTATGTAAACAAAAACAGAATTACTCAGCAACATTCTACTGCATTTTTCTTCTTCTTCTTTTTTTGAACATGATAAAATCACTTAATTTTAATAGCCAGGAAAATTTTTTTAATTGTAATTGGAATTGTGGAAATCTTGAAAGTATTTTATCTACATCATGAAATGTATGACAAGTCTACAGTAATTAGAAAAATTATTAATTAGAACAGAAAATTGGAACAAAAATAGTTAAGAATTTGATTTATATATATATTTGAATATGGAAACTTAGAATATGATAGAGGAGGCATTACAAATATGTAAAAATAGTGGATTATTCAATACATATGTTGTATTCAATAGTTAGATAAATAGTTCAACACTAGGACAAAAAAACTTAGCCTCCTACTATATTCCTTATAACAAGTGAGATTTAGATAAATTGAAAGTTAAATAAAAAAAAATAAAATAAATATGAATTATTTTCTATAAATTTAAGGTGAATGAAGCCTTTCAAAGTTTTACCCCAAATCTATAAATTAGACACTTCTATATCTTTTTCCCTCATCAGATATTCAAAAATTAAATGAAGTGTTTTTATTTTTATTTAATATTTTTAAATTGTGGGTAAAAAACCAAAATTTTCACAATATATACCAATATTTGTAAAATGATATATAAATACATATGCATATATGTGCATTTGTTTACATAAATGTTACCTATATATATACATATATATATATATATTTTTTTAAAAGGTGCTTAGATTACCTAAAGGTTACACAGAAATTACAGGGATTCCCATGTTTCCTACCTCCCTCACCTCCAACAACATCCTACACCACCATCCTTCATCGATGTGGCACAACACCTGCAATGGATATACTCATCCTGGGGCCTTACCACCGAGCATAGACCCCAGTTCACATCACAGACCACACTCTCTCCCACACAGTTCTGCATGGTATATGCTGATGCAAAATGGCCTACATCTGTCGCAGCCACACCACTCAGGACCGCCCCGAGTCCCAAAAAACCCTATATTTCAAATGCCCCTCCTCTCCCTGCCCCAAAAACGTCCAGTGGCCACCGGCTCCACCTCACTGTTAAAATTTCTTCCATTGCATGAATCACAATATGTCTACAACAGAACACCACCAAGTCCATTCTAGTCCACAGCTCCTCCCCCAATCCTTAGGGGACTGGGATGGTGATGTCCACTCCACCTCCAAGTGAGAGAGGGTTTATTTCCCGTGGATACAGTGGATGGGATTAACCTGCCTGCAGCTGCAGGCCCTCTCCATTCCCTGGGATGGCCGTTGCCCATCGTCATCTCCTCACCAGGTTACTTGGATGAGTCCATTGAGCTGTAGGGTAGGAGTTGCAGCTCCACAGAGATTCCAGGCACAGCTGACACATAGGTAGGCCAGAGGCTCCAGTCTCTGAAGTACACCTAACAACTCCAGCAACATATGTAGGTTTGAATAGAAGGGACTGATGGACTATGTGCAGGGAGGACTTATTTGAGTCCAACCTTGTCACTCTCAGGAGCATAGATTCCAATGAAGAGCCCACTAATTAGGCATCAATCTCTGGGTCTATCCCCACTTTTATAAGACTTCGGTGTTTCCAGAGCCCTCAGGAGTCCCTCTGTGTAGGGAGATATCCACTTTGGTGTTCTATGAGATCCTACTGAGGTGTGCGTAAGCATTACCTCGGGGATGACCTCCCGACTCTCTTTGAAGTCTATTAGCCACGTGAACTTATTTCTCTTTACCTTTTCCCCCTTTTATTCAAGGTCTTTTTCCAATCATGTTGCCTGTTGGCACTTGGTATTAATCCCTCGTTGCCAGGGAGGCTCATCCCCGGGAGTCATGTCCCACGTTGGGGGGAAGGTAATGCATTCATATGCTGAGTTTGGCTTAGAGAGAGGTCACGTTTGAGCAACAAGGAGGCTCTCAGGTGGTAACCCTTAGGCACCCCATAACAGTAGGCTAAGTTTCAATTAGAAGAGCAAATACTCATAAGGCTACTCTTCAATAACAAGAACCCATCAGTGGGCCATCCACTTTTGCCAGACACTGCCTCCCAACTCAGGGGACTGTTGCTGCTCCCTTGGGGTATGTAGCAGAGCTCTCTAGACTGGGAATTCAGATTCCCTCATTTATTGAGTAATTGTCTACCCACTGTGACCATGCCCCATCCCTTGATCATTTGAACAATTTTATATATCTTTCATGTGTATTCAGATGAACTTACTCCCATGAATCCCCCATCCCAGACAACACCCACCAATGATCCTCTGCAGCCCCCCTTGTAACCCTTCTGTGATCTAAACCTTCCTTGTACATGAAGCCCATATAATAACAAAATACAATTAATAGGAAAAAGTAATAATAATGATAAGTTTAAATACAAGAGATAAGTACAAGGAAACTC
This sequence comes from Cabassous unicinctus, assembly GCA_029593785.1. Classification (NCBI taxonomy): domain Eukaryota; kingdom Metazoa; phylum Chordata; class Mammalia; order Cingulata; family Chlamyphoridae; genus Cabassous; species Cabassous unicinctus. The sequence continues at coordinate 46,508 of JAQZBX010005690.1, forward strand.
AGAGGAAAAAAAAGATACTAAACTAAAAATAAAAAATATAATTAGCGGATTGGGACATTTGAAAAAATGGGAAAAAAAATCCTTTTTTAAAATAAATTATTCTTTTCTCCTTTTATCACTGTATTATCAGATGTCCAGTGTACTGGGACACCTTCCCCTCACATTCCCCAGTGTCTCCGAAATTTCAATTTGATTTTCAAAGAAGTTTTCAGTCATAGCAAAGACACACTCGGAATACTAGAGATTCCCACATACCCATCCTCCCTCACCCTTCCCCACCCCATATTAGGACCTTTTTTTAAAAATGGATGTTAGCATTGTTATAACTGTTATACAGATAGTAAAATATAGCAACTAAAATTTGTCAATGGTTTACAGTATAGTTTACAATTTAGACTGTACAGTTTAATAATTTTTGATGATATTTACCATGTCTTTTGTCCATTACTGTTGGGTAATGAAGAATATTTCCCATGGCCACTAAATACCCTATTTGATCTTTTCTGTTCCTTCCTCCCCACCCTCTGGGGCATATGACTCTCCCCTGTCTTGGCTCATGGGATGACAAGATTCATAGTTACATGCCCTGGGTATTCTAACCTGCCTTTCCTAATCTACCCACCTGTTAACCCAGCACCACCAAACCCAGTAAAATCTCTACCCACCTGTCCCATCCTTCAATATGTAACTATACTCTTTCAATTTACCATAGATTATGGCCATATGGGTGACGGCTCACAACCTACACTTCTGTCTCTCTCCCTTGTTAGCCTATCTTTCAGTCAGTGGTTCTCCGAAACTGTTAACTTTACTGAATTCAAATCAAGGAGGTCATAAACTGTTCATCCTTCAATGACTGGCTTGCTTCACTCAACATAAGGTCTTCAAGGTTCATCCATGTTATTCCATGTGTTAGCACTTTATTCCTTCTAACAGCTGAGTAATATTCCATTGTATGTATGTACAATATTTTGCTTATCCATTCATCTGTTGATGGGCACCGTGGCTGATTCCAACTTTTGGCAATTGTGAACAATGCCGCTATGAACATTGGTGTGCATATGTCTGTTCGTGTCTTTGCTTTCGATTCTTCTGGGTATATACCAAGTAGTTGAATTGCTGGATCATATGGAAGATCTATTGTTAGTTTTCTGAGGAATTGCCAAACTGTCCTCCACGTGGCTGGACCATTCCACAACCCTACCAGCAGTGGATGAGGGTACCTATTCCTCCACATCCTCTCCAACACTTATATTCTGCTGTTTTTTTAATAGCTGCCATTCTGATGGGTGTAAGATGGTAACTCATTGTGGTTTTGATTTGTATTTCCCTAATAGCTAGCAACTTCAAGCATTTTTTCATGTGCTTTTTAGCCATTTGTATTTCTTCCTTGGAGAAGTGTCTTTTCAGGTCACTTGCCCATTTTTTAAATGGGTTGTTTGTCTTTTTATTTTTGAGATGTAGGATTTCTTTATCTATGCAGAATATTAGGCTCCTATCAGATATATGGTTGCCAAATATTTTCTCCCATTGTGTAGGCTGCCTTTTTATTTTCATAATAACATCTTTTGAGGTCGCAGAAGTTTTTAATTTAGATGAAATCCCATTTATCTATTTTTTCTCTTGCTGCTCGTGCTTTGGCTGTGAAGTTTATGAAACCATTTCCTACTACAAGGTCCTGTAGATGCTTCCCTGCATTATCTTCCAAGGTCTTTTCAGTTTTGGCTCTTATATTTAGATCTTTGATGCATCTGGAGTTGATTTTTGTATAAGGTGTGAGATGGTATTCTTCTCTCATTATTTTGGATATGGATATCTATTTCTCCAAGCACCACTTGTTAAAGAGGCCATTCTCTCCCAACTGAGTGGTCTTGGTGGCCTTGTCAAATATCAGATGATGGTATATGCGAGGATCTATATCAGAACTCTCAATTCGGTTTCTTTAAACCAAGTGTTTTTAAATCAGTTCATCTTATTCTCAGCTGATAGAAATGTGAGGTGGTACATATTCCAAAGAGCAATTAGTCAATACCATTTCCTGAAATTAAATGTAAAGTAATAACTGGACAAAAATATATTTCAAAAAAGTGTTTCACCTCAGCCTTGTAAAGAAATTAATTGTCCAAGAATAAGGGATGCTTAAGTAAGCAAGATGGTAACTTCATTCAATGTAGGTTTTAAACTGACTTTAAGCTTTGAACTAACTTAAAATATATTTTTTATGTCATTAAGCTAATGAAACACTGTAAAACAGTACATATATATTGTTTAGCCTTTATATCACAATGTTTCTAGGTTCTGTGATATTGGGTGATTTTACATTTTATCTAAATATTAACCTTTATTTTCCAATTTTTGAAAGAAAATATGGATTTTCTAATTTTTAAAGAAGTTTAGAAATTAGTGTAGGAAATAGGAAAAATAATAGAAAAGAAATTTCCAAAGCAGTAATATAATGTTTTAGATAAGAAGTATAGAGTCTGGAGCTAGACTACTTGGGTGTGAATACCTATCTCCTTGTTTTATGAGCTATGTGAGCTTGGGTAAGTTGCTTTGCTTATCTCTTCCTCAATTTCCTCATCTCTAAAATAGGGAAAATAATAGTACTTACCTCATGGTGTTGTTGTGAAGATTAAATGAGATAATACATTAAAAATACCACAGGATCAACTGTGATATTGACTAAATGCACAATACTTGTTTTTTTTTAATAATTGTCATGTATTTGTAGACACAGTCTTTCAATTCTCTACAAACATTAAGAGATCTTGATCTGACAGATTGTGCTCAGTTGGAATGGAATAGCCAGGACTTAGGCATAACTTTTTTATTTCCATGATTCTAATCTTCAGAGAGAAAAGAGATGGAAAATTCAAGACCCATGTACTTCTGAGAGACTTAAGTCTTTGGGCACTCCATGTGCCAGCTGGGCCCGGAACCTCAGTGGAGTTGCAACACCTAATCTACAGCTCATTGTGCTCACCCAGGACAACTAACAAGGAAAAGATGATGGACAATGACTATCCTGAGGAACAAAGAGGGTCTGCAACTGCAAGAATGATAGTCCTATCCATCTTCCCCATGGAATATAAGCCTACTCTTAGTTAGAAGTGTAATGGACATCACCATCCTAGAATCCTCAGGATTGGGGAAAGAACTATGGACTAGAGTGGACTTACTGGTATTCTACTATAGATATATTGTGATTGTATCAATGGAAGAAATCACAACATTGATGTGGAGCCAGTGGGGTCTGAAGTTTCCAAATTATGGGTCCATTTAAGTGGATTAAAAGCTTCTGTCATTTTTTCTGAAAATAAGCCCTCATATTCTGAAGCTGCAGGGTTTATATTTCTAAAAACAAAACAATCAATTTAATGACGAACCTATCAGCCTCTCTTACCTTATAGTTAAAACATTGATTGCAACAGACTGGTACCTTAAAGGCTGGAATGGAGTCTTATGGGCATATGCTGATGAAGCTGTAAGCTTTAAACTCTGAGTTCTTCTGAGCCTTCTTTTCCATTGCAAAGAAGCTTTCTAACATTGTCTGATAAGATTTTTCTTCTGTTGCCTGAAAAATCTGTAATGACATTTCTTGGGATAGTTGCTTTGCAAAGAGTTCCTGCTCCTCCTCAGCAACTTCCTACACCACTTCTCATTGTTTCCAGTACTATAACCAGACTTAAGTACAAAGATGTGATCTATGAGATCTTGAAATAACATCAAAGAATTGTGCTTTTACCCTTGATATCACTAGAAATCTTGGAGAAATATATGGGAATGAATTCTAAAGATGTGGGACCAAGATGGAAGGAATGCAAAGTTATATTAAGCCAAAATTTGTATATGGACTCACTAAGCAGAGATTGTAGATTCCATGCCTTGTTTCAAAAAGCTGAGATTGGCTGACTTGGTTTTCTTGGCTGTTTTACAGAAACCAGGGTGCAAAAGTAGACCGAAAGAAATTGAATTAAATTCAGAACTTTCTTGTTACTCTTGAGGAGAGTATTGAAAGGCTTATAAATACTGGAATGCTAGAATGGATTTGTCATATAAAACCTATTCACTCACTACATTACCATGTCCCATTGGAGAGTCTAGCAAATACTCCCTTCACCAAGATTTTGAGGAATGCATTCTTCATTCTGTTACAAATCCAGAACCTAAAATAAATGAACCTTAGAGCTAACAAAATCTGGGGACTGGTACGATCTTCTTCCACACAGATCCTCATGAAAGTCTAAGAGAGGCAAGACTTCTCTCTGACTAGTTGCCCTGGCATTGGCAAGAAAAAGCAGGGATAAGACAGAATATTGAGAAATACATTATTGAGAAAAGCCCTGGTGTCTGTGAAAACTCTGACATGGCCAGAAATTACAGTGAGAAATAGTGCAATTCCTCTGGTCTCTTTGAATCCAATAGGATTTCAGAGTGGCAAGGTCCAAGGGGCGATACTTGCAAAGAAAAGGTAGACATGCTTCCTCTAATGGACATTAGAGATTAAGGAGTAATCAGAATGTTCTGAGACACTGAGATCTTTTGCTTGGGCTAGATGATCAGAGTGTTCCTAAAACTGAAATGGATGAGCCAATTACTAAAGTCAAATTGATTTATACAAGAAAAACAGCTTTAGACCCAATGAGAAGAACTCTGACTTGAATCACCACAAGAGAAGTTGTGGCATCTCAAATAATTCTTACACTTGATCTAGTTTATAAACCTAAAGTCCCTTTGAATTAAGGAAAGGCTATATCCTCTTGAGAAAGGACACTTTACACTGCCATTTAAAATGAAATTACTTTTAGGAGTATATTCAGGTTTAAAGAAAAATTATGCACAATGTACAGGGCATTTTGCCCAACTTTGCCCACAGATTGTTTCCTCTCTTATTAACATCTTGAATTAGTATGGTACATTTGTTACATGGGGTTAACTAATATTGATACCCTATTATTGATTAAAGTCCATAGTTTATTTTATGGTTCAGTCTTTGTGTTCTACAGTTCTATGGGTTTTTTGACAAATGCATGATGTCATTTATCCACCTTTATAATATCTTACAGAATACTTTCACTGCCTTACAACTATCCTTTGGTCCACCTATTCATTCCTACTTTCCTCTTCCTAAACCACTTGAAACCACTGATGTTTTTACAATCTCTGTTGTTTTGTCTTTTCAAGAATGTCATATAGTTGGAATCATATAGTATGTAGCCTTTTCAGACTGACTTTTTACACTTAATCATATGCATTAAAGGTTCCTCCATGTCTTTCCATGGGTGAAAAGCTCATTTCTTTTTATTGCTGAATATGCCATTGTGTGACTGTACCACAGTTTGTTTATCCATTCACCTATTGAAGAAATCTTGGTTGCTTCTAAGTTTTGTCAATTACAACAACTTTTGCATGCAGATTTTTGTGTGAACATGTGTTTCAACTCAGTTGAGTAAAGACCTAAGTGTGATTGTTGAATCACATGTTAAGATTATGTTTAGCTATGTAAGACATTGCCAAACTGCCTTCCAAAGTGGCTGTATTATTTTATATTCCCACTCACAATGAATGAGAGACCCTGTTATTCCACATCCTCACCAGAATGTTGCATTGTAAGTGTTTTGGATTTTAGCCATTCTAGCAGGTGTGCAGTGGTAGCTCACTGTTTTAATTAACAATTGCCTAGTAACATATGTTATTGAGCATCTTTTCATATGCTTAATTATCATGTGTATGGTGTTTCTTTTTATGAGGGTCAGCTCAGATCTTTTTCCTGTTTTCAAATTGGGTTGTTTTCTTATTATTAAATTTTAAGATTTTTTGTGCATTTTAGTTAAAATTTTTTTTATCTATATTTTTTCAAATGTTTTCACCAAGTCTGTGGTTGTGTTTTCATTCTCTTAACAGTATCTTTAACAGAGCAGAAGATTTTAATTTTAATAAAGTCCAATTTATCAATTGCTTCATTCATGGCACATGCTGTTGGTGTTGTATTTAAGAAGTCATCACCAAATCGAAGGTCACCTAGATTTTCTTCTATGTTTTTTTCCAGTGGTTTTATAGTATTGCATTTTACATTTTAGGTCTGTGATCCAATTAGAGTTAATTTCTGTGAGAGGTTAAAATCTGAGCCTATATTCATCATTTGTGTGTGTGTGTATGTATGTGCATGTGACTATCCAATTTTCCCAACATCATTTATTTAAAGGACTTTCCTTTTGCCATTGAATTATTTGGGGCCATTATCAGAAATCATTTGACCATATTGTGCAGGTCTATTTCTGTACTCTTTATTCTGTCCAAATAATATTTTTCTTTTTTTTTTGGCCAATATAATTCTCATTTGATTACCATAGCATTAAGTCTTGAAGTCAGATAATGTCAGTTCTCCAAATTTATTTTTCTTCTCTGTTTTCTTGGCTTTTCTGCGTCTTTAGCCTTTTCATATAAACTTTATAATTACTTTGTTGAAATATACAGATCTCTTTTTGGTAATTTCACTGGGGTTCCATTGAATGTATATTTCAGTAGGGAAGGACTGACACTTTAATTATATTGAATTTTCCTAACCATGAACATGTAATATCTTTCCATTTATTTAGATCTTTGATTTCTTTAGTCAGTTTTATACATTTTTCTCATATAGTTCTTGTCCATGTTTTGTTATATTTAGTATTGGTTATTAATTTCAGGAATTTTTCCCTCCATTCTTTGAGATTTTCTTCATAGGCAGTCTTATCATATGTGAACAGTCTTTTTTTTTTCTTATTCCCCAATCTTGCAGGTATGTTCATGAAAGATATTGGTCTATAATTTTTCTTCCAGAGGTGTAATTGTCTTGTATTGGTATTTTTGTAATGCTGACCTCATCGATTGAATTTGAAGGTGTTCCTTCTGTTTCTTTTTTCTGTAGAGATTGCAGAGAGATGGTATCATTTCTTCTTTTTCATTTTATTAGAGAAGTTGTGGAATTGCAGAACAATCGTGAATAAAGTATAGAATTCCCATATACTACCCTATAATCAACACCTCTCATTGGTGTGATACATTTGTTGCAATTGCTGAAAGCACATTTTTATAAATGTATTACTATCTATAGCCCATAAGTTAACTTGAGGTCCACTGTGTACTGCATTTTCATTAATTAAAAAAAAAATATTTATCTTATTAACATACATAAACCTAAAATTTCCCCTTTTATCCACATTCAGATATACATTTTAATACTATTAATTATGTTCGCAATATTGTGCTGCTATCTCCGACATCCATTCGCAAAACATTTTCTATCATTCCATATAGGAACTCTATGTGTTTTAAGTTATAACTTTGCATTCCTTATTCCAACCCATCCCCTGGTAACCTAAATTCTAGATTCTGACTAAGTGAGTTTGCCTATTCTATTCTTTTTCAAATCACAAAGATAAAACCTTGTTTGTCCTTTTGTGTCTGGCTTATTTCATGCAACATGATGTCTTCAAGTTTCATCCATGTTGTCTCATATATCAGGAATTCATTCCTTTTTACAACTGAATAATAATCCATTGTATGTAAATTCCACATTTTTTTTATCCATTCATTGGTTGATGGACATTTGGGGTTTTTCCATCATTCACTAATAGTGAATAAGGCCACTATTAACATCAGCATGCAAATAAATCTTTGAGTCTCTGATTATAATTATTTAGGGTTTGTAGTGGGATCACTGGGTCATATGATAGTTCTGTACTTAGATTTCTGAGGATCTGCCAAACAGTTTTCCACAGTGGCTGCACCATTCTACATTGCCATGAGCAGGGAAGGAGTGTTCCTATTTCTCTGCACTCTCTCTAACACTTGTTATTTTCTTATTTTTTAATAGCAACAATTCTAATGGTGGTGATATCATATTGTGGTTTTGATCTTCATTTCCCTGATGGAAAATGATTTAAGCATCTTTTAATGTGCTCTCTGGGCAATTGTATATCTTCTCTGGAAAGATGTCTGTTCAAGTCTTCTTCCATCTTTTAATTGGTTGCTGTATTTTGTTAAGTTGAAGAATTTGTTTATATATTCTGGATTTTAAACTTTTATCTGATATGTGGTTTCCAAATATTTTCTTCCACTATATATGTTATCATTTTACTTTCAAGATAAACTCCTTTGAGGCACAACAGTTTTAATTTTAATATGGTGCCATTCATCTATTTTTTTTTCTTTTATTGCTTGTTCTTTGGTTATAAATTCTAAGAAGCCATTGCCTAAAACAAGATCCTGAAGATACTTCCTTATATTTAATTCTAGGAGTTTGATATTTCTGGTTCTAATATTTAGCTCTTTGAATCATTTTGAGTTGATTTTTGTGTAAGGTGTGAGGTAGGAGTCCTCCTTTATCTTATTTTATTTTTTCAAATGGAGATCCATTTTTCCAGCACCATTTGTTGAAAAGACTATTTTTTCCTATTGAGTGTCTTTGTTACCTTGTCAAAAATCATTTGGCTATAATGTGGGGATTGGTTGTACATCTCTCAATTCAATTGCATTGATCTTATGTCTGTCCTTGTGCCACTAGCATCCTGCTTTAATTACAATGGTTTTAATAAATTTCTTTATTAGTAGTTGGTGTCTTCAGATCTTCTATTTTTGTAGAGTCAGTGTAGGTAGTTTGTGTGTTTCTAAGAATTGTTTCACTTCACCTATGTTATTCAAATTGTCAGAATATTATAGACCTTTTTATTGTACAGTGGTCAGTAGTAACTTTTGGTTTTGTTGCTTCTCTCTATTATTTTTATTTTCTATTTTATTTATCACTACTCTAATCTTTGTTATTTCCTTCATTCTTTCCTCTTTGGGTTTAGTTTGCTTTTCTTTTTCTAGTTCTTCCTGGTTTGAGGTTAGGTCTCTGATTCGAGGACATTTATTTTAATGTAAACATTTAAAGCTGTAAATTCATTTCTCTGCACTGCCTTTGCTACATCCCACAAGTTTTGGTATGTTATATCTTTATTTAATTTGCATCATTATTTCTTAATTTCTCTTTTTGTTTTTTTATTTGCTTTTAGGGGAAAGCATGAATGCAGTCCCCCA